>RPOG01001475.1:0-148445 GCA_008086565.1 Thalassoma bifasciatum
TGATTCATGTAAGTATGGTATACAGTGTGATTAAAAACATACTCAACAATCATTGTTGACACTGATGTGAATTGATTGCATGCATGCCATAATTATTACGCATTACCCATGTTTAAATGGACCACTTGTTACTACAACTGGAGAAGAATAATGATGCGTCATATGAACACTTAATTTGAAACAGACTGGTTTGATGAAATAAGATACAAAACCACAAGAAATGTTTAAAGAACCAATAGACAAGTTGTAAATGTTCATTCTTCCATCACGTCTCTGGGAATACCATGATGCTATTCAGTCGGCGTTCCCTATGGTGCTGGGATAGCATGGCTAGCTTGTCCATGTCATTGGAGTTAGATCCTATATTTTCTGTAAAAACATAAAAAAGGACAGGTCTGTATCATTTATACCTAGCACTGCATCACCAGCATGTCCTTCTTGTCAGCTCTTGGGGAACATTGGGCCTAGCACCAGTAAGCATCCTAAGATTTCTGGATAAACACAAGAAACATAGTAAAATTCCCACTGCAAACGTAACCATATTGATTTCCATTGCCAACAAGTGTGCCATAAAGTCATTTTAGGCTCCAATTTTAAAGAGAACTAAACTAAAAAATAAAAAAAAGAACCTAGCAACCATTACAGAGATCTGACTTTTTAGTAAAAGTGGACGTCTATACTGAATGTGTGCAGATTTTTAAACCCCTACAAATTCATTTTTTTGTAGAAATCCCTAACTCTATAACTGGCATGAGATCTTAACAAGACTTGCTGAAATGATGAATTCATCATACAACGATTTCATAACTGATTCAGAACCAAGCGGAAACCTACGGTCTGAAAAAATGAGACAACACGGAAGTGCTAAAAAGCTGCTGTTCTCCAAGTGACGGCTTGAGGCTGGCTCCAGAACCAGTACCAGAAGTCATGTACACACAAAGTCAAAAAAAGCCGATGTCAGAGCCGAAACTAGGGTATTTAAAGCCTGGTACAAAAACTGTCTCCCGTCTGGATCGCTAATTTCACTAACGGCACACACTGTAAGGAGGGTGAATTTTTTTTCTAACTCAGCCGTTTGGAAGATATTAAGATTGTGAGCTTGCCCAATCAGAGCCCCAGATCAGATCTTGTGACTGACAGACGCCCAATGGCTGTGAGTTTGGGCCCTCGTCACTTGTTCCAATTCCAATATGGCCACGCCCGCTGTTTGCTTCAAAACAGAGCAGCGGTAACAGACGGGTGACGTCATGGAGACTACATCCATGTTTTATACAGTCTATGTTCAGGACACATTGGAGGAGCAGTCTTCATCATCGAGCTTTACTCAAAGCTCTGCCTCAAAAAGCCCTCAGAGGGCTGTCCAATCAGAGGGGTTGGGGTTCGTGCAGCTGGGAGCCTTAAAGAAATACCAGCAAAAATGAACCCGCTCAGACAGCAGCTGGAATAAGAGTGTGAGGAAAAATTGAGATATTGTTGGAGCTTAAGATATTATAATGCTCTTCGAGACATCTGAAAGCCTAAAAAAAACCACAATACCACTCTTTAAAGAAATTCTAAAGCAAGGGAAAGTGCTGTAAGACATTTTCTTATGTCTCGTCTACACGTAAACTGATTGTTCTTTCTGATTGATAAGACTTTTTTTTTTTACTTCTCATTTGTCTAAACTGATGGAAACTTAAAACTGGAGCGAAAGCAAAACTGATCTGTCGCCTACACAACTTTTTTTTTTTTTTTTTTTACCAGAGACTGAGAAAGAAGTCCAAGTCTGGATGGTCAAAAAAGTAAGATAAATAAATTGCTTTGGGACAAACACTTTCGTCACGAATTCAACCATTTCTTGCCAAATGGAAATACAGTCATGCCTGGCGCTTGAAGCCCAGCTTTAGTTAGCCAAGCAGCATGCTTTGACTTTACAGGGTTGCAAAATCCTCTACAAGAGTCAAAAACAAGGCTTTTCAACCGGAGAGCAGGGGGATGAGGTGGTGGAGGAAAAGCTTTACTAGCAGCAGACTGTGAGCAGAATCTGGGAAGGACGGATTAGTGAGGACAGAAGTGTTGAAGTGGACCGCCCTTGTTTGGAGAATGGGCTGTGATTGGTTTGTGAGTGACTAACAACCATGATTCAATCTGCAGCCTGTCAGCTGATTAAAGCTGGGGTGTGTGACTCCATGTCCCATGAACTGTCATGAGAAATGGCGTTGTGAAAATAGAGCCATGAAACGAAGACATCAGATTGGTGAATTTACAGGTGACTCTACGATTAGTATGTGTAGTATTCCTTTAGAAATATGTGCAATATAATATATATATTGTGTATTATGTAAATAAGAGATTTTACATTGTCATTATTGTTAATACTATTACTGCCTCTATCATCTTTATAGTTCTTATTATTTTTATTACAACTGCTGTCGTTCTACTAATATTATTGCTCTACTATTGTTATTTTTTATTATTATTTCTATACTATCCTATACTATTATTATCATTATACAATCACTGCTGTTACTATTATTATTATATATTATATTTTATTTTATATATTATTTTATTTTATATTATATATTGTTATAATTATATTCATGTTCCTATGCACATACAGAATCCCTCTCAGGTACACACAGCATACTTGAATACATCTTAAAGCTCCATTTATGTTTAACTTTATTTCCTTTTTATATATATATATATTTTATTTTCAACAGTGCTGACTTTTTTGAATGCCTATTGTGTTTGTGTACAGTGGTGTAAGTTGTGATGGAGATGTCAATGTCCCTGATGGACACACTTAAAGGGATCAATAAAAGTGCTTTGTATCTATCTAGCTAGCTATCCATCTATCTAGTATTTTGAGTAGGTATTTAAGAAAGGCAGTCAGCTTTCTGATCCTGGAGCATCTGAAGTCAAATTCTAAGTGTTTCAAAAGTCACTCAATTTTCAGTCGTTCAGCCCATCAGCACCACCTCATTATGAATGCCAGGATTTTTGGGTTAATATCTTCTAATAGCTTTAATTTTCCTTAGGTGTCGATGGAGACTTCAAAAGATGATCTACACCCCCTGTGGGCCTGGAGCTGGAAACACCTCCAAGTGTTGTAAAGGTAAAACCTACCCTCTTTCTCTTCACATTTCCTTCTCCCTTCTGTCAGGGAAATTTCCTCTGTTGAAACTCACAAATTCTAAGTTATAAAAATTGCAATCCACAGTGTGATGAATCAGAGCCTTTAATCATGCAGCATGGAGAGGAGACCTCAGCAAAGTGTCCTCTCCAAATTCCACAAACCCCATGCATCCTACAACTAGGGTCAACAAAAGGCAGCTGTCTTGGATCAATCAGTTGTCTTCTATCTTGATCAGTGAGTGTCAGCTGAATAACTGCTGTTTCCCCAAATGACCCCAATTGGGGCGATAAAAATTCTAAAAGATCAAATTGCTCTCCACCTCAGCTTCATGGTAAAGAAATCAACTACTAAAACTAGACTGTAACATGTTTTGCCCTTACACTTCTTCCACCTGTGAGGAATGGCCCTCCTCTGCTTTCATAAACTTTTAAACCTTTTCCAGGCCTTCCTGCGTGTACATTTAAACCTCTGCAGATGATCCAGAATGCAGCAGCATGTCTGGTCTTTAACCAGCTCGAAACACTACGTTGTCATACCACTGTTAATGTCACTTCACTGGCTTCTAGTGTCAGCGCAAATCAAATTCAAAGCTCTTCTTCTAGTTTATGAAACAGTGACAAGAACGGCTTCGGCCTGCCTTGAATCTCTAATCAAGGTGAGCTGTGCCAGTAACACTTTATTTGAAGGGGTATACATAAGACTGACATAACACTGTCATAAACATGACATGACGTCCGTCACTAAGTTGAAGGAGGCTTCATGCATGTTTATGAATGTTATCAAGTGTCATTCTGGGAATTATGTCACCTTTGATGCAAAGTCAACATTGTTTGGGGATGTATTTGACATAATAAGTTGATATTTACAAAGACAACATAATCTGCCACTGTTTTGCCAACAAAGTCAAGTTGTTATAGGAAATACATCCCTAAACAATGTTGACTTTGCATCAAAAGTGACATATTTCACCGAATGACAGGGAACATTTGTGCACTTAATCTGACTCTTCACCTCTTTGTTCCTGGGTTAGAATGAACCAGAAAGTCTTGGACATAGCTCTTTGTTACCATTGAGCACTCAATTTTATTTATTTTTATTTAACCTTTATTTAACCAGGAGTTTTCCCACTGAGATAAAAAAAAAAAAAACCTTTTTAACAAGGGAGTCCTGGCTTTCATGATGTTTCATAGTCAGCCATACAGTCAATGTCACATAAAAACAATAACAAGAATTAAGTCAATAAAATGCTAATGAAACAATCACTTTGTTTATCCACCACCACAATCATTAAAACGTGTACAAACAACACTTAAATGTGCCTTGATTCTAGTTAAAAAGTTTAAAATCAGTTAAAGTTGTAAGTTTCTCCAGCTTTAAGTGATCCTGCAGGTTCAGCCAAGATGCAGAAGCAAAAAACATTAAAAACATTCTTACCAAATACTGTTCAAGTTCCAGGAATAACAAATGTCATGGAATGTTTAACAATGTTGTTCAATTCAATGGTTGGTTAGTTGGTTAGTTTACGGCTATATATAGTTATTTTAAGGAAAAAAAAAGAATAAGAGAGACGCCTGGTGAGTCTTATTAACAGCACTTTTTTGTGAACTACATTGCGGCACCTGTGGCCATTCACCTTGTAGCACTTCATTGCGCTTATGAAAGTTTCCTCCAGTCTTCATTCTTTTCTTGTGTTGTACGTCACATTGGACAGAAGTGTCTGCTAAATGAAAGTATAGAATTGCCGAACATTTTCATCATTTCAGTTTTATTCTAATCTTCACTGTCCCTTTGTACGTCAGCTCATCTTTCCTGCGAAGCACCACCAAATCAACTGAGATGACATTCACTTGAAGGTTCAAACAGGAAATATCTTCCACTATAGTCAACTTTAAGTCTTTAATTTTGAAATATATGTCTACCCTTCTGCTTGTAAATGCAAGAAAAACCCTGAGTTTATTTAATTTTTCCAGACTTGCTGGATTTATAGCTCCAGGCAGATGGACCTCACTCTCTTTCTACTTTAGTTCTTGATGCTTTTTCCTGTTAAATTGCATTATGAAGCAAACAGACTAAAAGGACAGATGCTGTCTTTAATGTATATCTGTTTTTGGAGCGACCTCAGGATCTACAGGCTACCGGCTGGCTGTGAGATAAAGAATGGTTTCTAATGCTGAAATCAAGGTAGGGAAGAAATAAAGATTGCTTTATGAAATAATGAGACTGAAGGGAAAAGGAAAGTCCATTCTTTAATAAAGTATGGAGCTTTATGAGATCATAGAAATTCTGAGAAAACTTTCAAAAGTGAACTTCTTTATTATTATTATAATAAGTTCAGAGTTAGTGGGTTTTATTCCATGAGCTCTTTTGCAGATTGTCTCCCCTGCTCTAAAAAAGCATCTGAATGTTGGTTACCTCTATTTCAACCACAGACCAAACTATTTTGCTCTCTAAAATGATCCATTTTTATCATTTTTGCATCATGTGAAAGCTTAGGTAAATCTTCGTCTGGAGTTGATGGATCTTAATTTTGCCAAAGTGAGTTCAAGAGAAGTGTTGATTGCAGAATTACTAAAATAAGGAAGTTCAGTCAAAGAAACTAAGATTTCAGTAACCTTACCTCCGCTCCAGTGTAGCTCTTGGAGTTATTTGGACTCTTCTGAGATTTATTGGACTTCTTCAGATTTTACAACCCAATCCCTCTCGAAAGCGCCAAATGAGAGGTTAAACTTCATTAACCAGGACTCTCGACCCTCGCTTCAGAGACTTGCTTGTGGACTGGATATTTTCCCAAACGCACACCAAATCTGAGTGCACTGACTTTATGCTCTCTCATTTGCTAGCTCATATCTTTTTGTTTTCATTTTGGTACAGATATGAGACTGAGGCTGACTCACACAGTCAAACTGTCACGATAGTCCATCTGGAAATACAAGAGAAAAGAACCCAGCTGCAGATAAAACTAAAATGGTTTTAGTTATAGAAGAAGAGTGAAAACAAAATCTGAAAACCAAAAACTTCTCAAAAATCAAAAAAACTTCCCCGAAACTCTAGGAAAACTTACATTGGGAAACAGAAGAAGGTAACAAATATAAGACACAGACAAAGACAACACAGGGCAAACGACAATGACCTGAAGTCAAGATAGAGACTATATAGAAAAAGAAGTAATCTAACACGGGTGTGACTAAGCAATCACAGTGATGAGAAACCAAGCGGCAACCTCAGGTCTGAAAAAATGAGGCAACACGGAGGTGCTATAAAGCTGCTGTTCCTCAAGTGACCACTTGAGGCTGGCTTCGGAAGTACCGGAAGTCACGTACAAATGGACGGAAAAAAGGCTGTTTTCCAAAATTAGCGTATTTAAAGCCTGGTACAAACTCTGTCTCCTGTCTGGATCGCTAATTTCACTAATGGCACACACTGTGAGGGGGGTGAATTTTTTTTCTAACTTGGCCATTTGGAAGACATTAGGATCGAGAGCTTGCCCAATCAGAGCCACATCTCAGATCACATGACTGACAGGCGCCCAATAGCTGTGAGTTTGGACACCCGTCACTCGTCCCAATTCCAATATGGCCGCGCCCAGTGTTTTGCTTCAAAACGGAGCTGCAGTCACAGACGGGTGACGTAGCGGAGACTACGTCCATGTTTTATACAGCCTATGTGAGAAACACGAGGGCACCAAGACAACTAAACCACAGCAAAACTATACGAAGTAAGCTTAAGACACAAAAGATAATACACAACGAGAAACAGTATCAAGAAATGCAGATAACTACAGAAAAAAAAGAAACAAAACCAAAAACAGAATAATCACACAGACATGATGTTCCTCTCCTTGTTCATGTTGGGCTGTAAAACCTCAAACCTGTTGGCTCCTGGCTTTGCTCTGCTCATAATGTGGTTTATTGTTGTTGTAAAATGAAATGTAATGTAGCAACGATGAGGTTTATTCTATTTAAAAGGCATTGGATTGTTAATGTTGTTTCAGTGCATGAATTTCTCTCCATACTGTCAATCTGCTCTGTGTAGAGTGATGCCCTGTTGCTCTTGAAACTGTCATAACTTGAAGTTTTGCAGCCAACATGCACCAGATGTGTCTCCAGTCCAGTTCTGTCATGGCACCGTATCAGACAGGTTTCTATTCAAGTCAATGAGCCAACTCACACTGGATCCACTCCACTGTGGCTCGGCTGCTTCCCTGCTCTGGCAGGTTGCAGCAGATACAAAACCGTTTGGTTTTTGCAAGATGCCAGAGCAGAAACCAATCAAAAACAGAGAATGCCTTTCAAAATAGAACAAGTACAAGCCAAATACGTTGACTTGAATCAAATCCTTTTAGATGTTATTCTGATTCATGTCCCCATTTAAGTTAACAGACATTTAAAACTGACAGTATACAGACAGGACTGATGAAAATACATTGTTGCATTCATCACCACAGCAAAAATAACAGCCAAATGAGCATCTATGATCTAATGCATGACTGAAACTCGTTCAAAAGAATCTTTTTGGAGCAGATTATGCCATTAATGGAAAACACATCTTTCTCTTTCTTATACATACACAATAGCCATCCAAGGTCCTCTGAGAAAGTGGAAGAAAATCAGCCTCTGCAGTATTTCTGTAGCCCACTCACTTATCATTATGGCTGTTACAATATAATGGTGAATTAGCACCTGTTACAAGGTCACCACAGGTGTTAATTGCACAGGCATGCATTCAAAACCATTCCAGCTCCCACTTTAACAATTCTGCTTCCCACTTTGCAATTGTGTTTTCCATTGAAAAGAAAAGTAAGAATAACACTAAGTGCCACTGGACCAATCTTTTATGTGCTGTAGAGCCTGTGGCTGCAACACTTGAAAAGTTGCCTCCCATCTGTTTGAAGTCAAATAATCATTATTATTATTAAAAAACACCAAGTAGAAATGTTTCTCACATCCATATGCTGCAGTGATATGATGATATTATTTAGCTGCATTGTGTTCAAACTCTATTTTATTGATGGAGTTGGTTCTTCATTAGTTATTTGACATTAAAAACAAGGTTTTATGATGATTGAAAGCTGCTGTTTTTGTGTACATTTTTGGGAGATGGCAGGATACTTCGAGAAAGAGAGCCAAGAAGAGATTAGACAACCTCTGGGTCATGATGATCATACAATTACATAATAAAATGAAAATCAGCTTGCAGCCCATAATCAAACTTAGATAGATAGACAGATAATTCTTTATTGTCCAAAAAGGAAATTTGTTTTCGCAGATATATCAAGTTGGCATTAGCACCAGTACATTAAATATGAGCAACACAGAAGACAATCAAAGAAATACATATAGACCGTAACATTAATGTGGAAAACAATTCAGTGAAGTACCTTGAATACCTCTTAATTTGATCTATATTAACAAATAGTATATTGAACACAATTTAATTTTCAGTCATCTGCTTTCATTTCAAAAAGGGAAAAATGGAAAACAAACAGTTTTTCAATGTTCTGTTTTATGTTTCATAATTGAACATCAATAGGACAAATGATACACAGATTGTTGCTAACAGCTTTAGATGGACTTTTGAAAATGTGGCATTTCTTTTCTTTTACACTCTTGACTAAAACCTGCAGAGACTTTTAAGTCCTACCTCTCTGACTCACTTCCCAAAAGACCTCGACTTCATTTTTGTCACACAGGTGGGAAAATCCCAGTTGGCACGCGGTAAGAAGAATTCTCTCTGACACTAACTTCTCTCAGAAAGAAATGGGATTAAATTTTCTCCCCAGCATGGGGGCTGGGGAGCTCACTCTGAAGTTGTCAGCTTTATCACTTGTGTAGCAGCGCTGTCGAAATCAAAATGAAGTGGGCAGTGCAGGCAAAACGACGATAAAATGAAAAGGTCTTGATGTATGCAAGACGAGGCCAGCAACCTTCCCACCAGCTATGATGTGGAAAACTCAGTCCTTTTGATGTGATCCCAAACATAACGGCAGCGTAGATTCCCCACGTAGCTCCTGGGTGAAAGTGAAAATCTGTGAAGACCGGTGGGCCAGAGCGAGGCAGAAACAGTGCAGGCATTTTCATGCTAAATCTCTCACTTGAATAGAAAACTCCCACTCTTTGTTGGCATTGAGATGGTCCTGTAACCAATAAATTGAGCACAGTTAAAAGGGTCAGTGCTGCACAGGCAAAGACAAAGAAGTGGAAAAAAAAGCTGAGGGCAAAGCTGCTTGTGGAAAAAAAGACAGGCGAAATCATGATCAACACAGATGAGGTGCACTTTTATCATGCCCCCCCCCCAGTCCATAACACCCTGTTGATGAGGATAGTAGTGGTGGCTCGTGTGGTGTCAGCCCCAAAATGCTGGTGGGTGGTGTGTAAGAGCTTGAGGTTCTTTAGATGTGGAAAGTCTTTTATCCACATCATTTCATATGCAAGTCCTCTTCTTTACAGCTTTTGAATATTTGAAAACAATCAGTGTGGGTTAAAAGAGATTACATGATTTAAAACTACAACTTTTTGTATATTAAAATGTTTTATACAACATTTTACATTATAAAAAGGATGTTTAAACATTCAAGCTTCAAAGCCGAATACTTATGTTGGCTTTAAACGGGAGGCTCAACCCTCTATTTGTATAAATCTACCACCACAACAGACAACTAGGGGGCCAACCCTATGTTCCTACATTTCTCGGGTTTTTACAAAATAAGGGTTTTTGTTCCAACATTTCCCTTCAATTTAAGCCCTAATCCCCCTCAAGTTCTTGGGAAGCACTTCATCGTAAATAAATACATGAATAAGCAATTTTGTTTCCATCGGTAGCAACAGAAATTGTTAAGAACATATTACAAGAAAAACTAAAATAAGCTGTAAATATTTTTTGGGCTGAAGTAGAGCTTGTATAGGGACTGTGAGGGCGATCCAGTTGAAGTGGATTGCAATGAAATCTTCGGCCAGAAGACTCATGTAAACTGTCATGATGACATGACTCTTAGATACAGCGCACAAGGTATTTATCAACACTTATGCAGCGCTGTTGTTTGAAGTGTCACATCAAGCAAACTTTGTAAGTTTGTACCACAGTTTAGTAGCTGGCTACATGAAGTCCTACTCACAGCCTGGTGCTCTGAGACATATCAGTAACCTGAGACATGAGTGAATCCTGGTTATGTCCTACCAGTGCTCATCTACCAAGCAGAGCAAACGAAACCTGGCTTGAACAGACCTCTGCAATAAACTTGCTGCATGTGGTTTGGGATGAACATTATCACAAACAGCTTAGCCCCCGTGTTTTAGCCTTTAGCCCATGCCCTAGTACTCTCCCATTTAGCTTTCTTCTGCTCTTCTGTCACTTTTCTGTAAGATCTTTCTTTTCACTGCTAAACTTCCTCAGTTAGCGTAAATCAATGCGTTACAGCCTGACCCGATCTAGAAGATGAAAAATAGCATTCAGAAATAACCATTTCAGCGCTGACAATCTCATTTTAAATTGTGGATTATCATCAAGCATATATCAAGACATGAGACTTTTTCAAGATCACTTGGAAAGTCCTTGCTGTCCCTTTAAGTTACACAAACAAACCCAAATTTTGGAGAAAAAAAAATCGTAGAAATGTGGGAACTGTGGGAGCACAAGCATGCTCCCACTAACAGTGACCCTGTCTGTAACTGGGACAGGCTTTGATAAAAGATTTCATTGGAATTACTTAGAGGCCCTGTGATCCTGAAATAGTCTCATTTCTATATTTTTTATGGTCCATAATAAATATTTCTCAGTAACCATGGTTGGGTTGGATTTTCCCGTGAGAACATAATTCATTTATGATTAGGACTGAAAGTCTCTTGAGGACACTACGCCAGCGGCAAAGTTCATCAGTGCTATGTGGGACCTAGATTTTTCCTTTTTTTTCATAAGAAAAGTATTTATTCTGTTTATTTGTAGTAATTTTGGACACTGGAGTGGGACTGTCAGACAGAAAAAAGAGGTCAGAGCAGAAGAAAGCTAAAGAGAGGAGTGATAGAGCAGGAGCTAAAACACAGGTTAAGCTGTTACACAGTGCATAATGTTACATGTTACTGACATGTCTCAGAGCACCAGGCTGTGAGTAGCACTAAACAGACTGGCTGTGTTGGTCCCAAAACTGTCACCTCCTCATGACAGCGGCTGATGTCACTGCTACCAATGCCTTACCGAGAGTTTTCACAGCTCCTTTCAAAACCAAAACATCGATTTTCCAAAAGCTGGATTAAGTTTTTGATCATGTTTAAGGGAAGAATTCAGTTGTTCAAAATACAGTTTGGTTGACAAATGGTGAACAGAACAGAACTCACTCACGGTAAACCACTTCTTCAAATAAAGTCATCACACTTTCCGATTCAGAGTCTGTATTACATTAAACCCACGAGGACTTTGGTGAATGCCAAATTCTCCTTTGTACTCTTATCTTCTCCCAAATAAATGTGCCTCCACTTTTTCTTTGTTGCCGAGCTTGGGTAGTCATCAAAGAAATAAAACTATTGTGTGTAAAGAAAACCAGCTTCTTGTTTAAACAGGAAAGCCTTTCAAAAGAAATCTGTTATAAGAAAATTGATTGTAGGAGCGGCTCATTTTCCTCTTGAGCCCTTCAAAGTGTTTCTTCACAAATTCAAAAGCAATAGCGTGAGCACAGGCTGTGAAATCCTCTCTGGTTTGAAATTGCTGGGCGATGATGATGAAAATTTGGGTGGGATGACTAATGTCTGGTGAGATCTGAGTTCTTGTCTGGCTTTATACCATTTTGAATCTCCCTGGTGAGACTTTGTCCAAGAAGCGAAGGTGGTTACAGTCTACATAAGGGCACTTTGACACAGTAGAGATTTTACAGTTTGCTGTATTAGGTGCTGAAAATTACTTCCCCAAATTTCAATGACGCATGGTAATGGCTTCCACGGGAATACGGGAATGGCCAACACTTCCAATTCTTAATCTATAATTCGCTGGATGAGCTCACAGGTGCTTTTGGTTGTTAGAACTTTAAATTAGTTTTGCTAAAACTTCCTCCATATAATCACGGGTGCTTTTGTGTGTCAATGGTGATGAACCGTTGATGTGTTAATGGCAAACAACCATAACAGCACCTGCAAACGCCTTTGAAGATCGTACGACTTCTTCGGGGGAAACAATAGTGATGGAAATTACAGAAATGGTGTGAACCTGTTGTATAATTATCTATTGAATGCCTCACATAATCACCATATTTTCAATGTGTCCATTTCTACCTGGAAAAATTCAAAAAGGAGGCTCTCTGCCAACACTAATTTTTCCGTCTCGTTGTAGATAATCACTGGTGAAGTCTGAATTTTAATCTGGAGCGTGTTTCCATCCTCACATCCTTTTCCTGCAGAAATACGACCAAGAAAAAAAAAATCCTGTGTCTTCCTCACCCTGAAAGGTCAGACTCGTCATTACCTGTGAAGCTTTTCACAGCTTCATCACACATAAATCAGAAGTCCTGTGCTAAATAATTGCTGGAGGAGTTCACCCAAGGATCAGTAAGTCATACACAGTCAGGGAGAACAGAGATGTTTCTGCATTTTTTTGTTTTTAATATGTTAAACCCATGCACCCTCCTGGTACATGGATGTTGTTGGAGCATTAATCCAAAACAGTACCAGAGTTGTTTTATACCGACACGTACTATGACTCATATTTACATCTACACACTCCAAAAAAGGACATGACATAGAAATTTGGAAATTTTGGTGTGGTCACAAACACTAAGTACAACACTTAGTCGCGAAGATAATTAAGTAGAAAATAAATAAATTTGTCGTAGAGTGGGGACTAGAGCCGTAAGTGAGACCAAAAAGAGAATGCGAGGGTCATCAAGTAGTAACACACTCAAGGTGAAGCCAAGGTGAAACCGAATAACTGTAATTAATTAACTGTAATAGATTATAAATGAGAGGAAGGAGAGAAAAGCAGCAGTAATCAGTGAGACAGTCTGGACCTACTGGTAACTTGGATTTTATGATTATTAACCAAATTGCAATATGATACCCACCTTAAACCCCTAAAATGATTCCCACCAGGTCGTCCCTGTGGCTCAATCAGCAGCAAGTTAGCAGGGAATCAGAGCTAAACTGTCTGCACTGTCTCCTCCTAATATAGTAACATATATTCAACAAACCAAACCAACAAAGTGGCAGCTAAATACTCATGGGTTATTTATACAGAGGGAGAAAATCAAATGGAGATTTTATGCCTGTTATTTACTGTCCAAATGGATGGAAATGGATTGGAACAGAGTTTAAAAAATTTGTTCAAAAACAGTTTATCCTTTTCCTTTCCATCAAAACCATTCTCAGAGTTCTCAGGGTCACATTATTAAAGGTGCGCACAGAAATAAAGATGGACTTCAGTTGCAGTTTGGTTTAGCATAAGCTCGCTCTCTTAATTTTAAACCAATCGGTTGAATGCTTGTTTCTGGAAAAAGAGAGGTCAGAGCAAAAGAAAGCTTTGATAATGTTTATTCCTGTCCACATGCAGCAGTTACACTGCAGTGATCTGCTCAAACCTGAGTCTATCAATAAAATGAAAAGTCAGATTATGTTTGCTCTGCTTGGTGAGGTTGGAGTTGGTAGATGAGCACTGGTAGGACATAACCAGAATTCACTCAAGTTACACATTACAGACACGTCTCAAGGCTGTGAGTAACATTGAACAGATGTTTTTCTCACCATCTGGACACTAAACTACAAAGTTTGATTATTGTACTATATAAATACAAATATATACGTTACCTCATCACTTGCATTCTGTGTAGGAGTAACCTTATTCAACCTTTTCAGTCCCGATATGATACCCATATTGTAGCCTTGATTCTTGGCCAATAACGACACTGATCCAATCTAATAACAGCAGGAATGGTATGACATTTAGTCCTATTTGTAGGTCTTCAAGGCTTGAATGAGCCTTGGGGGAATACATCAAACTCCCCCAGTTCTGTGCCACCATGGGAAACTTGTACATGACAAGTTTTACACTCAGCTGCAATGTCTTTTTCAGACTTTGATGAAAAAAATACTTCCACATGGCCAACATCACTCCTACTCTTTTCTACTTTGTTAGCACCTTGGCATATGCTGTTGTTGTGATCATGTGTGCTCTGTATTCGGGAAGAAATGCTGGGGTGGAATCTGGAACGGACTGCTTGTATTGGAGATGTTAGATGCTTGCGAATACAATCCGATATACTTTTTTGATCTAGACACCACTAATCCTGTACATAGTTACAAAATGAATGGAAAAAACTGTATAAATCTGCTGCTTTTTTGAAACAATTACGCATATAGATGCATCAAGTTTCATGCAAAGACTCTATTAGCATTTTTAGAAACCATGTGCATGTTTCTTCTTTCATTTGAGGTCGCAATGTAATGATCTAAATCACCCATTTGCATAAATGTGCATGAGAATTATCTTCTCCTGCATGTTCACCAGTTAAATTTTCACTAAGCAGACTGTGCAGCATGCAGCTATCAAACCCTTCTCCCTGTGTAGGCTGAAGGAAGGAACACTAAACATTGATTGGTTCAGTTTCAGTGTGTCTGCTATCATTCACATTACTGCCATGAGCTATAATGGAAAATCATCAAATGAGTCATCAATTGGCCTTCCTTGGTCAATATCAAAAGAATGATAAATAAGCGTTCTAAATTTAACACCAAGTCAACAAAATTTGCATTATTAGAAACATTAATGATGTCTCGCGGCGTTGAATGAGTCACACGGTTTGACGTTTGGAACATCAGTCTTTTTTCAGGACGGAGACGGACAAAACCCAAACACAACGTGAACTCATCAGTTTAAGATTTTATTGTCAATTTCTCCTCTGGACAGTAGAACAAACTGAAATGTTGCACAAAAAAACACAAACTTTATAACAAGGCCTGCAAATTGTAATTCATCGACATTCAGTTGAACAGCAGAAATTAGATCATTTCTGAAAGGGTAGAAAAACTTTTATAAACTTTTACTGTACAATTTATACAAATGAAGATCAGTTACAAGCTTGAGTGGTAGATATGCTCTTTATGTGCTTTTATGAGGATGATTTCGATGATGACGGGTTGAGGATTTGTCGAAATCGAAATGAGGAACCTGGGAGAGGAAGCATCATGGGGTTTACATTATGAACGAACTGCAGCAGAAGATTTCAGGGTAAAAACAGAAGAAAATGACATTTTTAAAGGAGATAAAAATGTGTTTCCTACATGCTCGAAAAATGAAAGCAGATTCAGAGCACATTTGAATCAGCAATATGACGATGCTTGAACGTAAAAGAGCGGTCATGAAAGGTTGTCGTCAGTACGGAGGATATATTGTACATTTAGGCTAATCTGATCAGCTCTCCCCTTTGGGAAAAGCTGCTCATATTTGACATCATCCTGTACATTCTCAAGTTTTTATGACTTTGATTTGATTACGACCGTTTAAACCAAATAAAAGCAGACAGAACTGTAGTGAGAAGCCCTTTCTGTGCGTTCCCTTGTATAACAGTCAAATTGAGAACAATTTCATGGTTTCTTAGCCTCAAATGGCACAACAAACTCATGCTCTTTCCTAGTAAATGTCCAGCTTAACAGGGGATGATATCTCTGAATATGTGGAAAAGAAAATGTTATACAGTGGAGTTTACAAGCCAAAAGACATGTTTAGAGTTACAGATTGAATTCACAGAACAAAGTTGTAGATTTAGAATAATGGTACAACTTCACAAGAAAAAAGTCTCATAGCATAAGAAATAACAACTTTTTGTTCATAAGTGTTCAGAAGCCCTTAAAGGCTATGATTTTATGTAATAATTTTCTCCCTTTTCTCAAGAGAACAAGTCAATTTCAGTCGTTTCCTTGAGTTAATAACTTATTTTTCTTATCTTGATTAAAAAAAAACTTGTTTTCTTGAGATAGCTGGATAATTACTTATGTCAGCCATCACTCTATTCAGCTGTGGTCATTCGCTTTTTGAGTGAATTCAGTGTCACCATCCAGCTTTAGATTCTGTTGAGCATGAAAACCAAATATTATGAGGATGTGTCTGTGCTGCATTCAGTGCTATTGAGGAAATTTGGGTTCTCTTGTCAAATGACTGACGCTACAATTCTGTGAATGGGAATTGACCTTCCTCTGTCTTTACGACCCCTGTTGGTTTTTTAAATATATCAAAATACATCAGGTAGTTAATGTTCAATTGAATTTAGACAATTTGACTGTAAGATTTCTTCAGTTGACATCGAGGTGGTATAAGAAATTATCCCAAAATTACTGAGAAACCAAGCTTCGTTTCCTAGGTAACGACAAAACAACTGCAATTAACTCGTCATCCCAATAACACAAAGCAAATTTATTGTAGTGCTTCTGTAAAAATGTTTAATTTTAACCCTTAAACTAAAACTTTTGACTTAAGCATATTTCTCTTCCTTCCTGTGAATTTGCAGCTTTTTCTCTTGAAGCTTGATTCTCATGCAATGAGACTTTATTCTTGTGATAATCCAACTTAATCCCCATGAGTGTATGACCTGTCTTGAGATCTTGAATTTTTTGTTTTGTTTTGTTTTTGGTGTAGACACAAATCTGTCATAGATTTAGGCTAACAGCTGAGCTAAGCATCAGATTGTTAGCACAGCCTAGCTTCAAGACTCAAAATAGGAAAAGAAAGCTAGCATTGGAGTGTGTTTGTGTTCCCACAGTCTTAGTTTTTGCATAATCCTGCCTTCACGCACACACTATAACAAACATTGGTTTACTTTTCTCTACAGAAATGAGGGAACACAAGGCTGACCCTGCTAGCATGGTGAGTCTTGACAGGTAAATCAACAAACTCATTTGACCACACAAATATGTAAACTCCATTAAAGATAGTGATACTGCATCAGGGTGTAATATGGTGTAAAATAAAACCTTTTCAGGGATTTAAAAACATCATGAGTCCCCTGCCTTGTGTAGTAGCTAGCATTATACTGGTTTCGCCAAACTAAAGCAGTTAGCTTGACTCTGTTAAATGTAACAAAATCACCTTCCAGCACCTTAAAGCTCACAAATGGAGAACTATACCTGTCTTAATCAATCTGTAAGTCAACCCAGGTTTGAATTTACAACATGTTGTTCATAAGTGACCTCTAGGGGGAGCAGCAGATGAGCCAGTGTTGTGCTCGCCAAAGTTATTCATTTGCACAGACTTCACAGTGAGATTGACTTTGGTGTTGAACATTGGCCAAAAAAGAAAGCGAAATATTTCCGAGGGAATCTGAAACTACTTTTTGATGGCCCCAGATTTTTTGCCAGATATCATGGAAGCTCATGTTAGTCATTGTTGCTGCTCATAAGCTGTGACCAATTCTAAGCAGGCAAAATGAACATCTTTGCATCCACTCATCTGCATGAACTCATCTCTATTTGTCACGGAAAGCTGGTTCTCCACACACAACTGTCGCACGACACTTGTGTCAATATTTTGCCGAGCTGAGGGAAAATTAGACGGAGCAGGGGAGTTAAGAGCGGCTCATTTTGCAGCAGGGAGCTGCCGGTCTTCTTTTGTGAATTATGTTTTTGGTCTCTTTTTGATGTCCTGTGTTTGATCTCAACAGGGCCCTATTAGCCAAGGGTATGTAGGAAGGTTAAGAGGAACAGCAGAGGGAGAAATCTAACAGGGTTTGTCGTCTCTCCACACTGTGGACACTCGTACACGATGCGGAGCTTTATTCTGTTGAAAGGGCTGTTTGAAGCCAGCAGGTGGAAGTTGGAAAAGACTTAAAAACTTTTAATACATTGGCAGAAACTTTGATGAATATTGGAGCTGTGAGCAAAGTCGCTGAGCTGTATCAACAAACACTTTCCCTACCTTAGGAGACAGGAGATTGAATGTAAATAGGATGAGGATACTCGTCTAGTAAATGTGTTGCTTTTCTATAGAGCGTTCTGACTTATTACAATTTTTAGAAATAATTTGTGAACCTTGCCTTCAGGCTAAGTGACATATCATAACATCACCGTGACCATGCGCCCTTTATTTTTAGTCATTCTTAAATCCAGCATCCTCGTGCTTTTAATACGAGCTAACGCGCCAAATCCACTGCTAAAAATAGTCACTTAAAACTGCCAAATTACTTCTCCTAAAACCCATGAGACCCAGCTGATTTGTGAAACCTTTTTTTGAAAGCTTGTTGCCTTATTTGTGCCAAGTGCCCCAGAAAAGGGTAGAGGAGTCAGGAAGCATTGGTGGCGAGATTAACACATTGTTAGTTTTGTCCTTTTCATGGGATTTGTTAACAGTACGAGCCTTATCTATGAATGCCAGCAGCACATGAGAAGCGTAATGAGGGGAGTTTTCTCTTTGTGGTCAGGCTGCAGGTTTAAAAACAAGAGAACACAGCGCAAACAATTCAAATATTTGTATCGGAGAAATTCCTCTACTTCTATGGACTGTGATTGAGTATTGTTCACTATGAATGAGAATGTTGGTATTTGTGGGTGAAAGTTGAAGGTGGAATTAATTTCATATTGGAAAACAACAGGGTGAGGTAAATATTAAGGAACATAAAACCTAAACAAATCTGTCAGGAGGGGAAAAATGATAAGAATTATTAACTGTGTGGACTCGACGCGAAACTCTGCCGGTTCTTAATTTTTTTTATAGATGCAGGAAAATGTCACACAGGAATTTCTCCTAATCTCCCAACAAATATGAGGACCGCTGGTATTAAAAAATGAAAATTGAAAGAAAGGTCCAACATTTGTTTATTGACTATTTTAGGGAAAGAAAGTCAGAATTCTGACTGCAAAACTCTAAATTTTGGCTTCAGTCTCAGATTTCTGACTTTGTTCTCACATGATGATAATGAAAAAAATATTGGACTTTGGCACTAATTCTTTCCCGCACTAACCCACTCCTCACATTTTGCAGTTATGTATATATATATAATTTATTTTATTTATTTTTTAATAATATTTTAATCAAAACCTGGCTACCCAAGTTTAACTAGTCAGAGGGGATAAAAGTAACTCCCCGGGCCTCAGACTGCCCCTAAATAGTCACAATTTGCTTCTATAATTTGAGAAAGTGCAAGTAAATTTTTCATCTAATTGCACTGGTGTGACCAGTAAATTTGCTGGTTTTAAAAATAATTATTAGATATTTTTTTATTGCAGACAATTTCTGCTCCACACTTCGGTCCAGTTGTTGGCAATAGTGCACAAATGAGCGGGTTTGTGACTGAAATTAAGACTCAAAGAGGGAGAAAGGAGTCAAACACCAAAGAAGAAGAAAGGTGGGCAAATATCTGTGTTTCCAGGACACTTTTTCCAAAAGTAAAAGCGATAATTCTAGAGGTTTGATAAAGCACGATTGCGCCTTGCTGGTGTTCCCGTTCTAATTAGTATTATGCCCAACTTGAGTACAATCTCACCCCTCAATTTGCAGAAGAAGAAAGGAATACTGTAACCAGCAGTAACCATAGATACCACAAACATTTTAAAGAGCTGGAGCTGTCATTCTGATGGGTCGTATCATTGTTGCTTATGTTGTCAACAGACAAAAGAAGAGGGCGTTTTAATATGAACTCGGGGTCAAGTAGTTCACAGAGGAGTTGTGGATCCAAAACCAAGTTGTGGTTCATGGCTCTAATTTCTATATCACTGACAATTTTTTTCAGAACAAATCATAAACGGATATTATTGCCTTATTTAGATTTTGTCCATTTCTAGGTGCAATGTAACCACAGCTTATGTATGGGGGCAAATGACCACTGTGATTGGCTAATGTGTGAAAAGAGGCGGGTCTTGGGGGTTATAGGACTAATCTATAGGTTTCACATAATTCTTACACTAAACAATGACATAGAAGACAATCAGTGCTTACTTTCTCCTCAATAAACCTACTGTGCCAAAGGAGACAAATCTTAAGAATGATGAAGAAACTGGTGTGGCAAAAAAGGAAATTCTGTATTGGGATTCGTGGATCATTCGAGGATTTATAAATTGTCAGTTTGCAGCCCTGCTCCAGACTTGTGACAAAAGAACAGGTGTGAATCCTGTCTTGCCAAACCCTGTGCAGGGAGATCTGATATTTAACACTTTGTCTTAATTAGCGCAAGACTCAGACTTAATTGGAAGATGTTTTCCCCAAACAAATCAAAACATGCCTCAGATTTAAGTCAATTTGCAGGTGATTTGAAAGAAAACAAACTGCAACTCAGAAAAGAGTTCTCAAAAGTTTTGTGCTATATGTTCCCTCTTATTTGCATAATCTCAACGTCACAAAACACCTCCACTTGCAGGGGAAGAGTTTATCCTGGCGTGTCATGAACTAACTTTTACATACTCCGTCCAATTATCTCAGTGTCTGTTCAGTTTCCTGTGACTGGAGGCAAAATATGACTCATCAAAAATGTCTAACCACTCTGAGATTTGAAATTCTAGGAGCCAACATCTCAAGAAAATTTATTAAAAAAGGGAAAAATTGAATTTCTCCCAAGGCATGCAAATCTCAGTGCCTATATTTTCACAATCGTTGTGCAGTTATGAGGATGTTTTAATTTAATTCTCTCGGTAAGAAGCTAATTTGTGTGTCTAGACAAAAGCAATACTCATTTCTGAGTCAGTGGACCATGTAATGGAATAAATTCTGCAGAGATATTTGTAATAGATGGTTTGGATTCTCATCATTCCCCTTTTCCGAGTGATCACTTGTGTGGTTCTGTTTTTATTGAAGAGGTGAAATAAGCAGCACTGTCACACTGATTTTCAGTGTGCACAGATGAAGTTGGACTACTGTGGGGGCACGTTGCATTTATAAAACCTACCTGACAGTCATTTCTAGTCATATTATACTAGTATCATGGCAGCAGAGAATGTAATGGGAGTGTACGGCATTATATGTTAGTGTAACACTTTGTTGCCACCAGGAGAGGAGTTTTGACTTCATGTGCGGTTTGCAGATGTGAACTTCTCTCACATAGTTTAAGGTAAAGTTTTGTATCTGAATTAAAAAAAAACATGTCATTTTGTGATGTAACACATTAGGAAACATACTCCTGTCCCAGCTTTTCTTTGACACTTGTTGTAGGCATCTATTTCTAAATGAGCTAATATTTGCACAAAAACATTGAAGTTTGTTGATTTGAACATTATATATATTGTCTTTGTGGTCAGGGATGGATCTAGAAAAACATTTGTGGGGAGGCAAAAGAGGGGCAGTCATTTGTTAAGTGGTAGCATAATGGCAGAAGACTTTGTGCTGGATTAATTTAATATTAAGGTGACCATATCTGAAAACCCCCTCAAGGGGACTCTCTACCAAAGACCACAAAGTAGCTTCATAACCCAAACATTTATTTAAAACACCCCCCTTTCTATTTGAAGTAAAGAAAAGTAGTACAATGGCAACATAAATCATGTATTGAAGCCAGTTTCTGCCAGTGAAAAATATCAGAATGAAAAACAGGCTTTTTTTGGGGATTTCTCCTTTTTTGGCAGATGTAAAGTAAAAACATTTTAGATAAAAAGGCAAAATTTCAACTTTTGCCCCATAATTTTGGCTTTGATGTCTCAACTTATTGACTTTCATCTCATAGTTTTGACTTTTTCCATCTCAAAATTTTGATATTTCACCTCAGATTTTAAAATACTCATTTCATAATTGCAACTTTTTATCTCAAAAAAAGGACTTTTGATTGTAGGATTTTGAATTTTATCTCAAAATTTTGACTTTTAAACTCAAAACTTTTCTTTGAATTAAATCTTTACAACAGGGGTGGCAAGGCGTTTTCTTAGGGGGGCAGTTGCCACCCCATGCCCCCCCTGTAGATCCGCCCCTGTTTGTAGTGTATGCAATTGCATGTAGGTTGAGGAGGATTCCCAAATCATTGTACTCTGTTTTTATTTACATTCTACACAACATCCCAACTTCATTTGAAGAGGGATTTGTAAATGCATTTAAAGTCTTCTCATTAAAAGGCTGCTGGAAGTGACTGCTTTGTAGATACACTTAATTTATTTTGCTCAGCTTTGTGTGCCAGGTTTAGCTTCTAAATGTGTCTGGTATACCAAAATAAAGCAGTATCACTATCTTTTCTTGGATGTAGGGTTGCATGTTTTGGTGTGAGACTATTTTTGGTAACAGGAAACAACAGAAGTAAAGGCAGAAGACAAAAAAATTAATTGCGAATAAATAAATAGATAAGATGCAGTTCAAAGTAACACAAGTAACACATTAGATGGTATCAGAGAAACACACATTTTGAAGAAAATAGCTATGGTTCACCTCCCAATGCAAACTTTCTCCTTGATTTCTTACTAAAAGAGAACTGAATTTTCTCATCTGAATAGAAAAAGAGCTTTATGAGCTTAAAAAGCAAAGTGAACATGTGACAGAGTTGATTCAATTTAACACTGTGGGATTAAAAAGTCTTCAAAGGATGGCGACCAAAGCTACTCAACTTCAAAATGTGTTAAATTTGACTCCTTTGCATAATTTTCACACACCAGATGTTGTGATTAACAGCATTGTAGCAGTTGTGAAATTTTCCCTCAGGGGTTTTCTATAAAAGCTGACAATGACGTTGTACAATCATGGTTCAGAACAGAAATCAGAGTTGCAGCTTTAGATGAGTTGCAGCATGGCATGAATGATGCATGTCAAAGTTCCTCAACAGAAATACGAGGATGTCATTTTGGGGGGAAGGGCTTCAGGCATAGAGCAAAGAAAGGCCTCTGTTTGAAAGTCTGCGGCGTGTTTGGCACCCACTCTGGCCAAGTGGGCAAATACTGACCGCTAAAGGGTCCAATCAGGCATTTAGGGAAAGATGTATGTGTCAGAGCTGGATCGAGGAGGAGGAGGAGGAGGAAACAGGAAAAGGCTGGGGGGGGGGGGGGGGGTTGAAGAAGCAGGAAAGGTGGGGTAAGAGAGGAGGGTGGGTGGGCGGTGGAGCAGATGTGAGCAGAGCTGAAGACGAGCTTCACGCAAAGACACAGTCCCATCGATGCCTCCGTTACAGCCTAGAGCGGGGAGGGGGAAGGAAGGAGAACAGAAACAACATTAAATCGGAAGCGGTCTTAACACACAGCCCTGCGGGACACCACATTGTAAACAGGCCATGTTCAGACAGACAGACGGTGATGCAGAGCACATGGAATCAAATTTAAACATTCTTTAGGTGGGTTTCATCAGATAGGGCTGCACAATACTTTACTACTAGACTGGGATTCAAAGATTTGATGTGTAGCCATGTTTTCACATTGTTTTGATGTAACTGGAAGCTAGTTTTTTAGCTATTCTCAAATCAAGTGATGCAGAGTCTCAGTGAAATAACAACAGTTTGGATTTATTCAGGATTCAGTAAGAACATGTTTCAAAGAAAGTGTCATGATTACAAAATAAAAAGTAGAGAGACAGAAATGTGATTACAGCTCTTGTACAGCTGAAATGGAATGAAACATTCGGTTTACTCATAAAAATGAGTCATTTCTGTTTTTCCTTGAGTTCTCGGCTAAATTACCTCATTTTCTTGGGTCGACAAAGCTAATTTTCACTATCTGATAAACTCATCTCATTATCTTCAGATAATAAAGCTTGTTTTCTGAAAATACAAGATTTGTTTTAGCATGAAATGAAAGAAAAACAAAACTGAAATGACCAGACTTTTACATGCCATGCTGCTGCTGCTTTTGCCCACTCTGATAAGTTACGTTGAGCGCATTTCAATATTGAAACTTCCTTTAGTCTGCAGAGGTTCATGGCAAACTGTACTTTTCACAAAACATATGGATGTACGATTCTAATTGGTGTATTATAGCATATAATGGCCATATTTAACAAAATTGCTGTCACCAAACCATCCATTCATTGCATTGTAGGAGGAGTTCTGCTTTATTGATATGGTTCTGCTGATTGAAATTCATCTGAGCCATCTCGTCTAATTTCACCACCAGTAGAGCTGGTCAGTTCAATTTTAGCTGTTGCAGCCTGCAATTTCAGCTTCTCAGAGGCAAAGAAAAGCAGTTTTTGATTTCCAAACAATTATGTCTGTCAATTCTATTCTGCAAGAAACAGACATGATGGAGGAAAGAAAGAAAGCCACACAGAGTGAAAGTATATTGACTGTAACCCAACTGTTGCTCAAACCGATTCCTTCCCTAAATTTCGATAACAATTGAAAAGTACTGATGTGCAAATTGATACTGAAATATCGATTCTACTGATACCAGATCTTTATGCTCTGGTATTGATTTTCAAATCAAAATATCAATACTTTTGATACTTTTTATTAGAGGTAATGTTAGAAATTAACAGGAAAATGTTGGAAAGAAACTAAATAATTGAGCTCTAATTTGAATCATACACAGCTGGTATGATGTGTATTTACAGCAGCTGCTCAGTCACTTCATCTGAAAACACAACGACGGGGTGTAAATAGTCATGTATGGAGTCATTTCAGTTCCTAGATTTATTCAGATGTGGCTCCTGTAGAATTGATCATTTTAAGTGAATTGTATTGAAAGTTCATGATAGATTAAGTGCAATTGCAATTTAAAAAAAAGCCATGGTGAACTTAAAACAATTCTGAAGAAAATGGAAACATTACCATTTTATCTATATTTCCATTGTCATTCACACCAGTGTAATCATAGACTGTATATAGAATGGACAGCGTGGCATTGCAGCCAGAGTCTGCGCAGTAGAGAATTTCCGGTGGAGCCAAGTAAAAAAGAGAAATAAAAACATTTATTTCTTCTTCTTTAGAAGGTTTAGTCTCCTTTTGGCTCTCTGTCCCGAAGTTTCCTATATCCCCGACAAAAACTACTCACCAACAGCACCTGTCAACTATCGTAAAACGAAACTTATAACACATTTTTTAACATCAAATAACTAATGAAAAACCAACTTCTCAGTAAAAAAAAACCACTTGAACACACTGCAGCCAAATTACATCGTCATACCACTGTAACGTAAAGATGAAAGAAACGTTTCTACCAGGTATCGTAGTTTTTTAAAATTTTCCCGGCTCATATCTGCAATGCATGGGGGGGCGGGGCTTATGACCTATACTGCAGCCAGACACCAGGGGGCGGGGCATCTGCTGGAGGCTTCAGTTTGAGGCGAACATCGTTACGTCCACTGATTATACAGTCTGAGTATAATTGGTACACTCAATATCTGTATCGACTATACTAGCCTAAATTTTACTCAGTATGACATCACTATTGAAAAGTCTTTGCAAAGAATTTAAAACAAAAAGAAACAGGCACAAAAGGATTTAAGACACAGCATCTATCAACATAAACTCTGCAGACCAGAAGTCAAGCACCACATCCAGGAAAACTACAATGTATCTCAGCGACTCTGTGTGGCAGTGCCATTGCACATTATCTGCCAGATGGGCCGGCACAGGGCCTGCTGGAGGGGAAGACAGGGTCACATCCTCTTGCATTACGTAAGGTTTATTTTTGGGATGTACAGTTTAAACCAGTGTGGGTGTGCCAAGTGGCTGTCAGACAGTCAACCACTCTCAGGCTCTTGAGCATGATGTGAAATCAGCCCAGTTTGACCGCCAAAAACTTCCTCCCCAGATATATCAGACGGGCTGCCTCGCTGGTTGTAATTATTCACTCAGCAAGACGTTTCCAGCTGATTTGACTGAAAGTGTATTTCTGGCATTAATGTATTTGCTCACTGAATCAGGCCAACAGCTGCGTGGGGTTGCACATACAGGTGTTGCCAACATGTTTTTAACCTCTTGGCTTAACTTGTGTTTTTTTTCCTGGCAGGCTATGGGCTCAGTAAAGCTAAACCTGAAGGAAATCCCCCTTACATGGCACACTTTGTTCTGCTTCTACTCTCTCTCTCTCTCCCTATCTCTGTTCCCAACCTGTGGTCTAATGAAATACATACTCAATTTAATAAGCCACGTGGGTGTCTCTAAATAAATAAAGGGAAGCCCACAGTCCTTGGAGTCTATAGCAGAGCTAATGTTCCTCCAAATTGGCTATTTCCAAAGACATTTTTTCTTAATATCATGTTTTCAACCAGGAAACTGAAATTTATCTTATTTGTTTCTTTATTGCAATAAAGGTCTAATGGATGAAGAAGAAACTTGCCAAAGATTGCCATGTCTTTTACACATATGCTATATTTTTCATGGGTTCTTTTAACAAATTGTCTAACATATAGTGACAGCAGTGGTGTACACAGGGGTGGGGTGTGGGGTCAGCTCCCCTCATGACCCAATTGTTGAAATTGTGAAAACTCTCGTGAAGCCAAAACACATCCTCAAGTGTACTCTTGGGCGCCAAACGCATACTAAAGTGCCCTCCTGGTTGGTGTATAACTCTAATTTGCCCTTTTGACTGGTAAAGACATGATATCCTGCCATTTTGGGAGCTGAAACACATGCTAAAGTATCCTCCTGGGAGCCAAAACATGCTTAAGTGGCTCTTGGGAGGCAAAATATGCAAAAAGAAGCTCTTTCAGGAGCAAAGACAACTGCCCACATGGTTGGGGAATTACACTTAACTGCCCTTTTAGCTGGTAAAAACATGATGTTTCCCTCCTGTGAGCTGAAACATATTTGAGTGCACTCTTCTCAAGGGCCAAAATATGCAAAAGAAAAACCTCTCAGGAGCCAAGATGTGTGCCAAACTGCCCTCATGGTTGGCTAATTACACTAAACTGGCCTATTAGTTGGTTAGAATATGATAAATTGCCCTCCTGGAAGCCAACTTGCATGTTAAAGTGCCCTTTTAGGAGCCAAAAAATGTGATGAAGTGCCCTCTTGGGAGCCAAAACATTGGTCGTGATTTTGCGTACTTAATTCTATTTTATTATTATTATTGTTGTTTTAAGCGTCTAGGTGGGATGCTGACTTAGAGGCGTTCAGTCATATGCCCGCAGATGGTAGCTTCGCACCGTTGGCTCCTCAGCCAAGCACATACACCAATTGTCTGAGCCTGCGGTTCCTCTCGTACTGGGCAGGATTACTATTGCAACAACACATCATCAGTAGGGTAAAACTAACCTTTAAAATAATGTCAAAATTACAGTCAGATTACTCAATTCTTGAATTAGCTAGCCTTTGCAGCACTCTACAGCATTGTCATACACTGTCATACTGGCGTAGAGGTTGTGCTGCCAAAACATTCAGCCTTGGTTGTACTTTTGCCGCTGGCTACTTTCAACTAGTTGCAGAAAGTGTATTAACAAACTGAAAAATGTCTCAGGGTTTTGTAACGTGCGTTAAACACGTGTGATGATCAGCTCTGTGTTGAATCTGTATGTAACTTGAGGGCAGATTCCTCAATGAGCTCACATTTGTTTCTTCTGTTTGTTAGAACTTACTTTATGGATTATGTTGTATAAATTGTTCAGCATTCCTGGAGCAACAAATGGGAAAGAAGTAAAAGTTGAAACTTTATAATTTGGTGAGATTTCTTACTTTTGATTCCAGGCACAGTGGATCATCAACAATAAATGAGAGCACTCCCTTTGAGAGATTTGTTGAATTTAACTTTGAGATCCTCAATCTGCCTGCCAGTCGGCACCGTGTTCACTCAAGTGGGAGATTTTTTGAAGAGAATGCTTTGTGCGAAGGGGAAGCACTCGTCGCCTAGTGTGCTCCAAACTGACCTTGGTGGAGTCAGAAAGATGTGACCGGATTTAGCCTCCTTGAGTGAATAACTCACCAGCCGAATATTGCTTTTACAAAACCAGCACCTTGTGTTTTTATTCTAAAGTAGACGGGGAGCTACAAACTCATTTTAATAAGTGAGACATCCTGTGAGATCAGACATTTGTCTTTATGCAGATGATGCTCTTATTTTGTAAATCTCATCTCAGGTTTTTTCATGTCATAGAACAAAAGCACGCAACATTTTAAAAGCAATAAATTCAGGTCACCTAAAGCCACTGTTGGCAGCAGATTTCCCATCTGAGCTGACTATAGATTATTTATTTCCTTTAAAAGATCACTCAACAGTTGGCTCAAAATGACAACATTTACCTCTAATGTTCCAGACACTCAGACTAAAATGCTGCTCAGCCTTGTGAACTCATTATTTCTTTATTTAAAAGCTGCCAATGATGTGTAAATGTTCTTTTTTTCTGTTATTCTATTTCAAAACGTTCAGTTTGTCTTAGGTGCTGCCACAAAGACGTACTCCCACAGGTTTTCTCTTTTGTGAGCTGCAGTTGGAGGTCAGGTTTTATTACCTGCAGCTTGATGTTCTTCTTTTTTTCTACTCCTAGCTGAGACAGTTTAACAATTAAAGCATAGATTTAAAGCTCCTGTGATGAAGTTTATGCTTGTGCTACTTTAAGTGTCCCCCTGGATGAAGTGATATTTTGCACATTTTTGCAGATTAAGATGCTTTTTGACCAGGGATCACAAAGTTCCTGTGGCTCATTATTTGTCTGCATTTCTACCACAGGCTTAAGACCTGGATAAATTATGTAAATTAGGGCAGTGACTTAAAAATAAAGATGACTATGAAGATGACTATAAAACACCAACAGGCCTGCAGTGGGTGGTCAGACAACTACAAAAGATAGTCGACAAATGTGACACCATAAAATACGACAGAGAAGCCTGAATTGTTTATTCAGCTCCACACTTTGCTCATACAGTTATTTAAAACTCTACTTTTTATGTTTGAGGTGAACGTTTTCTATAAAGTACACTTAAATGATGTTTTAAAAAAAAAAAGCCAATTATCGTCAGTGAAATGAAAAAAAAGACTAGCTTTGCAAAGATTTTGTCTTCTACTCATATGAAGTCAAATTTTTTCATAAAATTTTAACTTTTTTTTACTCATTTGACTTAATTATTTCAAAATTTTGGCATATTTCAGAATTCTGACTTTAATTTTTTTTTTTCCTATAGGTTTGACTACCTTTTTTTTTTTCCCTTAAAACTTTGACCATATAATCTTGAAATTCTGACTTATTATCTCGAAAACGTAATTTCTTATCTCCTTATTTGACTTTTTGTCATAAAATTTTGACTTTTTATCTGATCATTTCGACACTATTATTTCGAAACTTTTATCTTAATCTAACATTTGAGCTTTTTTTTCTCACATCTTTGGCTTAATCTCTCATAAACTTGACTTTTTATCTGAAAATCTCAACTTCTTATCTCAATATTTGACTTTTTGTATTAAAATTGTGACTTTTTTTCTCATACTTTGACATTTCTATTCCAAAACCTTATCTTAATGTAAAATTTAGGGCTTTTTTTCTCACAACTCTAACTTTACCTCTCAAAATCTTGACTTTTTTTTATCTCAGAATCTTAACTTTTCATCTCATTATTTGACTTTTTGTCATCAAATTTTGACTTTTTGTCTGATCATTTTGACACTTTTACTCCAAAACCTTCATCTTAATCTAACATTTGGGCTTTTTTTCCTCACATCTTTGGCTTAATCTCTCATAAACTTGACTTTTTATCTGAAAATCTCAACTTCTTATCTCAATATTTGACTTTTTGTATTAAAATTGTGACTTTTTTTCTCATACTTTGACATTTCTATTCCAAAACCTTATCTTAATGTAAAATTTAGGGTTTTTTTTCTCACAACTCTAACTTTACCTCTCAAAATCTTGACTTTTTTTATCTAAGAATCTTAACTTTTCATCTCATTATTTGACTTTTTGTCGTTAAATTTTGACTTTTTGTCTGATCATTTTGACACTTTTACTCCAAAACCTTCATCTTAATCTAACATTTTGGGCTTTTTTTCACAACTTTGGCTTTATCTCTTGCAAACTTGACTTTTTATCTGTAAATCTTAACTTCTTATCTCATTATTTGACTTTTTGTCATCAAATTTTGACTTTTTATCTGATAATTTTGACACTGTTATTCCAAAACCTTCATCTTTATCGAAAACTTTGGGCTTTTTTCCCATAACTTTGACTTTATCTCTCAAAATCTTGACTTTTTATCTCATATCTAACAGCTGGGGTGATATTATTGTGTATAATATTTGCTAGACAGAAATGTTCAGGGTCTTTTCATTGGTTTCTGTTCTTTTTCTGCATATTTTTGTATCATTTTCCTCCTCAAAGTGGTGACAGGCATTAAAAATCAGTGTATAAGTCACTGGTGCTGATGTTATCTTGGTCGCTGGCATCACTGTTCATTTCAGTCTGTTTCATAAACTATTAGAAATTCCACACAGATGCTTGAAAGAAATTGTAAAAAAAGGAAAACAGATTAAGAATTAATTGAAAACTAGTTCAATCTAAGATTGCACAAACATGAATAAGGTCTACTCTGGATAACTGTCTTGATTCAATGACACTTTTTTTGCAAATAGCTTCTCTTTGGACTCTCATTTATATTTTTTCCTTCATGTAGGTATTTCTGTCCTCCACATTTTGAATAAATCTACTTTTTCTCCTCTTTTTTGAAACGCTCAACTACCATAATTTCAGTGATACCATAACTCAAGGTACTATTTTAACATACATTTGATATTAAGTTTAATAGTCTCTTAAATCCCAGAAATGTTTCTCATGGCGTCTGGTGTTGGGTAAGAAATCCACTGAACCCTGTCAGGTTTTAACACTTTTAAAATTCTCAACAGAAACCCAACATTCATGCTCCGCTGGGCTCAGCCGCTCTTAGATTGGGTGATGTGGATCATATTACACACAAGATGGAGCAGGTCCAGACTTCAGAGGTGGAGGTGGAGGGAGAGGAGGGAGGAGAAAACGTCTGGCTGTGTAGATAGGTTGAGCTCACATCTGTCTATCTTTTCCATCCATCATTCTAGTTTCTCGCTTCACGCTGTTGCTAACTCGCTCTTCGACCTGTGCTTCACTTGGCTGAAATTTATGACCAAACACGTGTAGAAAATTAAGTCAATAGTGCAGCAGCTCCAGCAGAAATGGATAAAAAAAAGTTGAACTGATTTCACATCTACCTCATTTTTTAACTTTAGAGTGTCATTAATGGAGCGTCAGGTCAAATTACAAAGACATTCATGAGAATTTAAGATGAGGAAGTTGAGTTTTTAATCTCTTTTCAAAGCTGTAGACTCTCAGGATGGAGGCAGAGATGTACATTAGAGCAGTACACAGCTTTGATGGGATCAACCAGCTCGTGTGATTGGATCACATCCAGCTGCAAATCTGTTAACTCTGATTATATCTCTGACATGATATAAAGTAAAAGGTCATGATTGTTTCCAATGACTGTTGGGGCAGAGCAGAAATATATGTTTATTTTTTTATTTACTTAGAGTACATAAAAACTTGCAAGGCACAACAGCTCCCCTAAAGTGAAGCCAAAACTTTAATAGCTCTTTATGGGGACTGGGTGTGGTTAATGTTAAAGACCCCGCCTCCTTATTTAAACCAAAGTTGCCAGAGTCGGAGTCCGTATGTGAGGCAGAGGCAACATACTAAAGACTTCTGGGAGGGAAACGTGGATGAGGAGTTCACATGAGGCGACCATCATTCACATCTGGTGACATGTTTTTCTTGCAATTAACTCTAAAATCCAAAATTCTAAAAGAAAACAACCTCACAAGAGCATTAAAAACTTTTTATGGAAATTTGAGAGCTTTTTTGAAGTTTTGGTATTTCCACTCTCTTTTCTCAATATTTGGGTTTTGCCCAATGAAAACTCAGCTACTGATGTTTCCATAACTATTATTGTTCACTCCAGATTAACTAAGAAATCTGAGACCTGGGTTGTTGTTTTTTGAGTGAGCAGGAACACTGCAATAACTGAAATCTAAGCAAGTCATTACGTCTTATTTCTAGTAAAATTTGACTTACTATTCTTGACTTGAGCCACATTTACTAGACAAGGTCATAAATATGTCTCACTTCAATTTTTTTAAAGACAAAAATGAGGCATCAATTGCTTGAAACAAGTAAAAAAAAAAATCTGCCAATGGGATAAGATAAAGCATTCTTGTTTTAAGACATCTTTCTAATTTCAAGAAACTTCCCGGGCGAATTCGTCTTATCCCATTGGCAGATTTTTTTTTTACACCTCATTTTTGTCTTAAAAAAAACTAGAAATAAGACATTTTTATGACCTGGTCTGGTGAATGTGTCTCAAATTAAGAACAATAAGACAATTTTTACTACAAATAAGACATAATGACTTGCTTAGATTTCCGTTTTTGCAGTGAAAACAGTTTGACATCAAACCTTTGGCTCCAAACGCCAACAAATGATGTCATTTTTTACAGTGAGGGTAAATACAGACCTTTCACCCATTCAAATTTAGTGGAATCTAAGTAAAAACCAAAACAGGTGTTGATTTTCCCTTTGCTTTCACTTCCTATGATAAACTTTTGTTTTCTAACAAACAGCAAAGCTAAAAAAAAGGCTCAAAATGTTTTTATAAGACATCTAGCTTGAGCCGAAGGATTAAAACAAGATAACGATTGTACAATGAATCTAAAAGATAGACTCTGTTACATTAAAATACTTTTTTTCCCATTGGGAGGCTTACAAGAAAAAGAAAAAAAAACATAGTAGATCACAGGAATTTTACAGAACTAAATCTGAAGCTACCAGGGCATTGCTACATCAAAACTTTGTGCTACCATTCTTTTGGGGAAAAAATGTCCCTTTTTATCTGAAGTTAAGAAATTCTACCTTAAAATACTTTGTTCTTGTTTATCATTAAACTTACAGACCTTTGACGCCTCTTACGTCATCGATCCCTCATTCTAACCACAGCTCGTTTTATCTGACTCACACCTTGTACTAATGTTCATTATCCAGCTACTTCAATCTATTCATCCACCTCAAATATCAATGACGGATACAAAGTTCATGACCTTCCTCTTTGCACTATAAATAATACTTCAAGAGAAAATTTATTTCGATGGTACTTTATATTATCATTATTTTTCTACAGCATGGCTGATGAAGGTCTCTGCAGTGTGAAGGCTCCACTACTGATCAGCTGAGTTCATGGATGTCATGGAAACAGGTATGCACAAAGGTAGAGTAGAAAGAAAAAGCCATTTGATTTTAAAAATAGACTTTTCTAACCTTGACTGGAATGTGACAGTACGATAACTTCTCAGTAAAACCTCTTTTTATAACATTTATCTGGAGAGAATCCAGCCGTAACAAATGCCTTCTCCTATTTTCTCTTCATGAAGACAAGAAAACACTATAAATAGAGCGAAAGTGTATGCTTATCATTCCTACAGTGAAAACAACCGCGTTTATTTTGTTGGCAAAAAGCATGTGTGAATTTAAGGTTATTTTATTCACAAAGAAAAGCAGTGTGTTTACTGCTTTAGCAACAAGCAGGAGAAACTATTTTTAGACAGTTTCAATCAAGAGAGCTTTGAGTCAACATTGTCTTTGTGTTTTTGCTTTAAAATAGCAGCTCCTTTGGATGAAATTCTGACACTAGGTCGCTCTGTTTCTGCGTCCCAGCTCAGGAATAATCAGCTGAAAAAGCAGCACCTTTGGCATTCTGCTCTCTGTCCACTATTTCAAAACTAAGAAGAGTGTAATATGTTTGAAAAGGAACATGTTTTCTTTTTACCTCCCCTGGTCAACAACAGGACTGGAGAACCAGGTTTTTAAGACCCTATAATTAGGATTAGGGTTAAAGTTAATCTTGAAAACTTTAGTTACTAGAGGCTGCATGGTGCCCAACTGTCAGTGGAGTTGACCACCTCCAAAATTGTCAGTTTAAAGGGACTTTGAGGACTTTTTAGAAAAAAAGTCTTACTTCTAGATATAAGCCAGATTGTAATCCATAACCTAAAACGAGATGATGAGCACTAAAGAAAGATATTTCTAAATGCTTCTCCTTGCTTCCTGATTGGGTTAAGCAGGACCGATTTGATTTACAGTAAAGTCAAAGTCTCTATGACAACACCACACCAGCTCACAAAGTTTAGCAGTGAGAAGAGACATCTGTGGGTTTTTCTCTGCGGAAAACAATTTTTTTTTAATTTATTTTGTAGTAATGGTGAAAATAAGAGCTTGACTGTCTGACAGAAACAGAACAGAGTAAAGCTAAACAGGAGAGTGATAGAGCAAGGCAAAAAGGCTAAAACATGGGCAGTAGTTATACTGCAGTGATCTGTTCAAACCTGAAAGTCTATCAATAAAATGAAGAGCCAGATTACGTTTGCTCTGCTTGGTGAGGTTGGAGTTGGTAGATGAGCACTGGTGGGGGGTAACCAAGGTTAACTAACAATTACAAAGACGTGTCTCAGAGCACCAGGCTGTGAGTAGTACTAAATCCGGCAGTTTAACTACATTGCAAACTGAGTTCAAAAGTTTGCTTATTGTCACATTTCAAACGACAGCGCTATAGAACTGTTGATAAATACGTTACCTCGGCTCATTGTATCCAGTCAAAAGTTGCATTAACAGGAAGATCTTATCTCCATTAATTTTTCCATTGGACCGAAACACACACCTCAGTTCATCACGGGGATGCAAGGATTTGTGGGAAGCAGAGTCTTTAATGCTAATGCTATCTTTTCCAGAAAGTCCTCAAAGTCCCAAAAATCTAAAAATTAGCTTTTCAGACTAGAACTGCTGTAAATGGATATAACCCCCATTGCTGGAATTAATTTACTATCACATTATGTAAATGTTTTTATGAGTTTTTGCATTCTTAAAGACGCTAAATTGAGTTGAGACTGTAGATTTGATAATAGCACATACAGTAGAATACAACATGTATTGCGTGTATGTATGTACTCTTTTCGGTTTCTGATTCATATCCTACACATATGAGTTCATAGTGCACATAGAATATAAACCAGTTGGTATTCGTGGGACACAAAGGTTATTTTAGCTTCATCAAGACCTGATGTCACAAATCACCTAGGGATTAATTTTTCTGTGATATGAGCTTTTTTTTGGCTTGGTGTGTTTGTTGTTTCTAGTTTTTCTTTGGCCAGTATCTAGTGGACTCTTGAAAAACTGCATTTTTTTTAACATTTTCAACAAGTCTTAGACCAGAGGTTGTTTCTTGGTGTAGTCATAAAGAAGTATATTTTTAGCTACAGCTGCACGAAAAGGATAATTAACAGTTTTAAAAAAACATGAGCCCAGACTTTAAAATCAAAACTAAGGTTAATTTATCACTAACTGTTCTTGTAGCGATCTAAATTTGCTCTTTAGGATGTGTGAAAAATTTCAACCAAAGTAAAATATGGATAAGAATCGAGTAAGATAAAACATGACATAAAAGAAACAGAAAACATCCAAAATGAAAACATCTTTTTATTGTCATACACTTTGTAAAGGATGAGTGCAAATAAAAGAGCTTGTGATCAAAGTCTACTCATCACTAAGCCATGGACCATAAGGCATCATTAAATACAAGCTTTTTGGAGCTATCATCTACAATACAAGGACGGAATCAAGGAAAAGAAACAACACAGCATCAATGCCTATGCAATCAGAAAAATGGCGGAAAAAGAAATTCAAATGAAGAGGAAAAAAAATACAAACAAAACAAAAACAAACAAAAAAAAATATAACACAACACAATTTGTACATTCAAAATAAAGAAGTCCAAAAAAATTCACAAGGAATATTGATATTACGGCAAATGACGATAAAACATAGTCTACAATCTGTTATGTACACTTGGCACTAAATGTAAGATCTTTGATTGTTGTCCAGTCAGGTTGTTGTCAACTCTAGCATGTGCACAAGTTGCAACTTTATTCTTTTTTTTTTAATTTAAATGCTAGGCTAATCATTTATATAATCTATAAATATTCTGAAACAATCATTCTCTCAAACAAAGCTGTTGAAAAGTTTTGCAAAGCCTGACGAAAAACTTCATTAGATATTGAGATCAAACTGCTCAATGGACAACAGTTCATCAGAAAAATGCTCACATACTTTTTATATATAGTGTAGAAGGATTTTTTTTTCATAACAATCAATCTTTGATAGTCCATCTCATGCACTTGAAAGTTGTAAACAGTACAAATATAAATGACCCACTTACAATATTTGAATCCCAGCAATTCCAAAATAGACAGTGTCCAAAAAACAGCAGCAGATTGTTTGTATGCATTTTCCAACACACAGATGTGTATATGATGAGGTGGAAAATGGCTATTTAACATGATTGGATTGTCTCTATCTATTCAACGTGGCTAGAGAGAATCAAAAGCAGTATACAGCTGAATGACGCCACAGCTTCCAATTCTTAATGATATGACTCAGAGGAATGATATCTCTGAAACAACATTTAAATCAAAACAAATGATGTTCGACAGTATGAAGTAGAAAAATGATCTGGAGTGGTCATAAGCATCCTGATATGTCTCTTCTGATATGTTAAAGGGAACGTTCAGATTTAACTTGCTTTCACTTTATAAACCGAGAACTCAATCCTCTTTCATATTTGTGTTATTCAGGATTTTATAAACAATCACAGCTTTTTTTTAGCAGTGTTGTAGTCAAGAGAAGCCAATGAGTTGTTACATTACTACTACAAAACACAAAAAGAAGGGGATGTATGCCAGTAGAGTATTGATGAAAAGCAGAATTGTTGAAATTTGAACCTTTAGAGCATTCGTCTTCTGTCTGGAGTCTAAAAGACAGAGTCATAGATTTTGACAGATGGAATGACTGGTTGGTTAAAATAAAGAGAATACAAAGTTGAAAAGTCAACACATACATAAGTCCTTCAGTTTAGATTGCTTGTCTGTGGTAAATTACAGTGTTTTTGTTCACACAAATGTGGCATGTTCTTACACATTTGTCGCTCAAATTCATAGAGTGAAGATGACTTTCAGTTTGACAGTCATGATATGTTTACTATAGTTGTTACTTGATTTCATACACCTGTAGACTGTAGTGGCAAATTGTGCAAATTTGCAGGTGAAACTGCTAACACAAGTTCATAACATCACATGGCATTACCTTAAGAAGATTGCATTTCCTTGTTCCATTACTTTTTGTCACTTTGTGTTATGTCATGTTGTGTTTCATTGTGTTATGTTGTGTTAAAACCTTCAGTACGTTGTGTTATGTAACATTGTGATATGTTACCTGTTAAAGTACTTTGTGTTTCATTTCATTGCATTATGTTACTGTATGCTATTACGTCACACTGTGATATGTCACATTGTGATATGTTACACTGTGATTTATTACACCATGGACTGCTACCCCCGTAATACTTAATACACAGTGACACGTTACACGGTGATACGTTACATCATAAGTTACGTTGTGATTTGTTACACCATGATACGTTATGTCATAAGTTACATCATAACCTATGTTGTGACATGTTACGTCATGATACGTTACATCATGATACGTTACGTCATGATACATTACTTCATGATACGTTACGTCATGATACGTTACATCATGATACGCTACGTCATGATACGTTACATCATGATACGTTACATCATGATACGCTACGTCGTGATACATTATGTCATAAGTTACGTCATAGCCTATGTCGTGACATGTTACGTCATGATACGTTACATCATGATACGTTACGTCATGATACGCTACGTCGTGATACATTATGTCATAAGTTACGTCATAGCCTATGTCGTGACATGTTTCGTCATGATACGTCACGTCACGATACGTTACGCCATGATATGTTACATCGTGACACGTTATGTGGTGCGATATGTCATACCGCAACATGTGTTGTGTTAAGTTATGTTTGTTACATTTTATGTTAAATTTCTTTGTTACAATTTTTAATATTAAGTTATGTTTTGTTGAGTTACATTGGACTATGTTTGTTTTCCATACATTGTACAGGGTTCTGTCACGGTATGTTATATTGTATCACATTTTGTCATGTTACATTGTTACGTTTGTCATACAACATATTGTTTACCGGTACAGTGTTTTTGTGATTATGTCACATTGTGCTATGTAACAGCGTTTTGGTTAGTTTTGTTTCGGTACCTTGTACGTTTGTACATTTTATGATGTGATGTCATTGTTTGGTATTATGTCAAATTTTGTAACTTTACATTTTTATGTCAAGTAACTGTGTTTTGTCATGTTACTGTTGATCTGTTTAGTCTTGTGTTCTAAGTTATGTTAAATAAGGGGCTATCTTAAATACTTCATTCTAATTGGTCAATGGTATCTTACCAGACATTAGTTTGCGTCAAGTTTCAGTTGCGTAGGTTACATTGAGCGAGGTAACAGTTGTACTTTTGGCATTAGCATTGTCACTGAACTATCTGCTGTAACTTAAGTGTTCTCTGCTTAGTTTAAGTTTTTAAAATTTTGTGTCATCAGCCAAATTAGATTTCTTCTGCATCCCCTTCTTTCTTCACAATTAACTTGAAATAAAGACAGTCTGACCCTGAAATTATAATTTCATCCCCTTTTGAAAGAAATAGCTTTAACCTTTCTAGCAAACAAATGATCTAACAATGATGAAATTAAATCTGTACATATGTTATCTACAATAAATGATACAGGAAAAGAATGTTGCAGAATGTATTTTAAATGAAAAAAGTAGGTTTGACTTTTAGCTCCCTTTCCGATTGACTACAACACTGCTTTTGAGCGACTCTTTAAACATTTTGCCAAGCTTTAGAAAAAGACTCAGCTTTCATTTTTTGACATATTGAGGGTCATGTGCTCTTCTTTCTGAGTAACAAATACTTCATATTACATCAGAGTTCTGGATTTTTAAACTCCCTTTGGATTTATTTCTATAAATCCTCTGATCCAGTTTAGTTTACTGGCTGACATGTCAGATAAAGTTTGTGAATTAAATGAAAATAATAACCTGTGATAACAGATTCTGACAAGCTTTAGTTCTGTTTCTTTATCTGTCATTTGTTTTATGTATTATTAATGTTTATATGTTTTTATTTCAGGGCTTTTGAGGGGGCTCAGTGGTAGCATTTCTGTCGTTGGTTCTTATGACAAGATACATTTCAAGTGTCAGCGTTTTCACAGAACAGCATCAAAAGAAGAAGTCTTGGTCTGACCAGCAGCTTTTCCCCCCTCAGTTATTGTTCAAACGTCTCGCTAATGTTCACAGGCGAAGCTCAGGCTGATCACAAAACAGTCTCCCTTTAAAGAACTGCTGCACCAACACATCCCTACACAAACAGGGGCGCTGGCTTCTTCACATTCATATGGTACGGTGTAAATAAGAGGACATTTTAGAGTTAAATAAAGCTTTTCACACAACATGTTAAGACACCCACACATGAACGACCATGAGGCAACACTGACAAAATGCTCTACACAGTTGACAGACATAAGAATGGCAAGACAATGTTGTGAAATTTACAATGTATGACGTACAAAAGTTACATTCATTCAAATAAAAATATAAAACAGACATGGAAAAAGAATCTACATTTGTACTCAAACATGTTTTTTTAAGTCCAAGATGATGTGATCAGTTGAAAAAGTACAAGCAAGGTACATCCAGGAAGTAAAATCAATTCTTATGAAGGGACCAAGTCAAGAAGAATAAAAGACAAAAATAAGAGAAAGGGGAAAAAAAATCCTGTATGGTTCAAATCAAACCAAAGAAAGTATGAGTCCCGACTGCTTTGAGCTGGACAATCAACTTATCTGTACACACACATGCCAACATTCCATGAAAGTACACACAGCACGGGCAGTTTTCATCACTGGGCTGGCTTTTGGATTCAGTGCATTCTTTAAGGAGGTGGGTTATTTATGACGAGACTTATGGCGGCTGTTTGTTGTGTTTTTGTTTTTTTTTAGTTGTTGCTGATTGTTTGCTGTTTTTTGTGTCCCTAACTCATTTGACATACTCAGCTGACTTCCAGAAGTGCCCTGGGTGGGAAAGGCGACGGTTCCTTTTTGGCAACTTTTCCAGTAAATCTACCAGTTTGGAGAAGCTGGGCCGCTCGTCCTGCTTGTACGCCCAGCACAGAAGCAGAATGTCCTGGAAAAGACGGAGAAAGACGGAAAACCATTAAGGTTTTTCACCCACCTCAGGATGCACAAGGGGGACAAAATCTTTTATAAGGATTCAAGGAACTTTATTGTCATACCAGTTCACATTTGCATGTTAGTGGTACAAAAAAAGTACTCAGGTCTTGGTTTTAAAGCTTAAATAAATAAGTACATAGTAAGAGAATATTGCAAAACTGGTAAAAATATAGAAATACTTAGATTAGATAGTGCAATTCAAATTCAACATTAGGTAAAATATCAAGTACAATATACACATTAAATAGAAACATAGGAAATTAGAAAAGCCTGAACAAAAAGTAAGTATACGTTAAGACGGTAGAGCAAAATATGGTAAGAATATAAGGATACTAAGATTAAATAGTACAATTTAAATTTAACATGATGTAAAATAGAAACATTAAGTTGAAACGTAGGAAATTGGAAAAGCCTGAATAAATAATAAATATACAGCAAGGGGGAAGAGCCAAATGGTAAAAATATGGAAAAACTAAGAATAGAAAGAGCAATTTAAATCAAACATTAAGTAAAATATCAAATAAACTATGCACATTACATATAAACATAGGAAACTAGAAAAGCCGAAATAAATAAAAAGCAAGACAGTATAGCAATATGGTAAGAATATAAGGATACTAAGAATAGAAAAAGAAATTTAAATTTAACATTAGGTAAAACATCAAGTGAAATAAACATATTGAATAGAAACATAGGCAATAAGAAATGCCTAATAAAGTATAAGAACACAGTGAGGCAATGGAGCAAAATGGTAAAAACATGAAAATAGTAGGAATAGAAAGAAAAATTTGAATTTAAAGTGACCTGAAATATCAAGTAAATATTCACATTCAATAGAAACATAGGAAATTCAAAAAGCCTGAATAAATAATAAATACACATTAAGGCAGTAGAGCAAAATGGGAAAATATGAAATTGCTGAGAATAGAAAGAGCAATTCAAATTGAACATTAAGTAAATTATCAAGTAAAATGTACATATTAAATAGAAACATAGAAAATAAGAAAAGCCAAGGGTAGTTCAGTCTTTTTAGCATTTAATTCTTGAGCAAACAGCAAGATATTTAAAATATTTTGAAGTAAAGATCAGAATGTGATTATACGTAAGGAGTCATTTCTCTAGCTTTGTAAAACTTAGACAAAACGCACTTTTTTCACACATTGTATTGATGTTTTTAATAATTACATCTGTTTTGTAAGGACAAAGTAGTTATGAATCTACAACTCCAATTTCAATTAAATTGGGACATCGTGTAAAATGTTAATAAAACAGAATACAATTATTTGCAAATTCTGTTTAACCTTTATTCAATTTAATAAGCTACAAAGACAATATATTTATTGTGTAAACTGATAAACTTTATTGCTTTTTTGCAAATAATCACTCATTTTGAATGTGATGGCTGCAACATGTTCAAAAAACAAAAACTGTTACATCGTCTTTCCTTTTAACAACACCCAACCAATTCAAGATGAGTGAATATTTGCAAAGAAACAGTAAAGTTTATCAGTTTGAACAGTACATATTATTGTCTTTGTAGTGTATTCACTTGAATGTAGGTTACACAGGAATTTCAAACAATTGTATTCTGTTTTTATTTATATTTTATCCCAACTTCATCAAGATTGGGTTTGTAAACAGTGACTAAAATAAGGCTCAGATTTTCACAGTGGTACATGAAATTTTCTATGAGGTAAAAGGTGAATTTGGGCTCCAGTTAGAAGTGCTAATCTTTGATTGATTAGTTGTTCTATCCAGAGTCTAGCTGTCTTAATTCTGTAAGAGCAAGAAAAAGCTGTCAGAAATCTGAGCTGTATCTTGAGCTGGGTTTTGCTTCCTCTGACTCAATCGCTGCCTCATTTGTAACCAAATTTAAGCTAATGAAGCTTGAGATCTGCAAATCTTTGCCGCTGCATAGAGATGAAATAAAATCCTCCAATCCATCTTCCTTACAGTCATGCAGTCTTTGCTTCTTTCCAAGAGATTTTCCTTAATTGGTTCTTCCACTAATGGCAGACATTTTTAATGTCCTCAGGCAAAACAAGGTCAAGTGTTTAAACAGGACAGTATGGCACCAAAACTTATCTATGGAATAAAGATTATAAGTTTGTGATCCTACATGCAACTTCTGGCTCCTAACAGCATTTTAGTTTCACATTTTTTAGGGTTTGTAACCCATAGACGACAAAACAGGACCGGCCACAGACACCCTGACATCACCAAGTAGTTTGATTAAAGCCTTTTCAACATCAGTTACTACATTTACATGCCACACCATATTCCTGTATTAATCGAAATAATGACAATATTCTGATTATTCCGATCCTAAAAACCCGTCTAAGCTCATTTTCTGATTATTACAAACCCGAATAAGACCCCATATGCCTGTATCAACCTGAATATTTGGTCATGTAAACACATTAGACTGAATCTGCTCCTGAGTAAACTGCATAAAGCATTGTTTTTCCTTCTGCCCAGGTTCACAATGGCGAGAAAGCAAATGTTCATACACTTCTGAGGTGAGGAGGAAACAGTATTATTCTTAAAAATCATGAAAGATTAAAATATTATGGAATGCATAGATGGGCGTACGCACCGTAATAATCATATTTTTAAAAAGGTGCGCGACAAGCTAAATGAAGCAGGTTTTCTATGGCCAGGTTTTGCTGAAGAATGGATACCAATATTACACAGTGTAGCATTAGCAAGCATCCTGGACGAGTTGGTGCTAATGTCAATGCAGTGCTTGCAAAAGAATGCTCCTAGATGATGTATTGTCATGATGCTTCTACTACTATTGCTACGGTTCATTCAGAATATGCTGATTCATATGTAAATGGGAACTCTGTGGAGCATGTAAACACCTTTTTCAGAATATAGCCTTAACCAGAATATGGACTTTAATCCGAATATGGTGTGCATGTAAACATAGACTTCTTCTGTTTGTGCAGAATTGACCACATAAACCCTCTGATGCATGAATTATGAAAGTCAGTGTCAGGATTCTACCCTTGAGTTTTTATTTGTCTCAAGGCATGAAAAAAAATTTCCTTTTTTTTCCCAAATATCTGTAACTGAGCATTCAACATAAAAACAGCGTGAACTTAATGTAAATGTGCCTTTTTTGGTTTGTTTGTTTATTCTTTTTTTCCCCTTTTTTAAAATTTCTTTGGTAATTTCATGAATAATCTTTTTTTAATGCTTTGTGTAACATTTAAAGTCTCTTTCAGCCATTTGAACACTGAACAGTTTATAGTTTATAAGCTTTTTCACCCTCGAATGTTTGTCTATAACATTTTTTTAAATATATGTATGTTTGAAAAAAAACTGAAAACATTTTTTCAGGCCCTAAGAAGAATAAAAATATCCTAACACAGAGTAATATGAATTTCCACCACATGAACCATTGAATTTAGAAGTAAATAACTTTTAAATAGGTGTCCACTGTAGTGACCACTATGTACCACAGGGTTAAAGTAAGAGCATGGGTCTGCATCCTATCAACCTACAAAAACATACCACAAAACACACCTTACTCTATCATAGATCGGAAATTAGATACATAATCATCACAAATTTTCCTGAACCAACATGATCAGGATGGAAGGATCCAGGTTGTAGCATTCACTCCTACATCTAAACCCCACTCTCTTAGACTAAACTCATATCTCTTTGACCCCTCATTTCCCCCCCAGCTGGTATCCCAAACAAATTTTCTAGGGCTGTATTCTACGTCACCTGACTTCGTCCTTTGCTCCCGCCATAATTACTACAGCCATTATGCAGAGCTATTTTTAGTGAGGACCATCTGGATTTATACAAACTGAAACTTGGGTTGTTTGAAGGAGAGAGAAGAGGCGTGGAAGAGTTTAGCAAGGTTAAGGCAACCATAGAGGGAACCGTTTGTTACTGCAATTTACAAAAACAGGCAAAACCAGTATCATAAAGAACTGAGGAGAGATCTAAAAATGTTTTTGTTTGGATACCACAGATTCAGACAGAAACCCCTGACTTGACTTAATGCCTCACATCTATGACTGAATTAGCAGAGTTAGTCTGGGTTGTTTGGTCTCGTAACATTGTTGTGGCTGAAAAGTTACCTCCTGCCATCTTTAGAAAGTTTTACAGTTGACGCCTCACTAACAAGCAAACTGTCTTTCTTCCTGAGATTCAATTTGAGAACACTCCAGTGAATCCCGCCTTTGAGTGAATCTGTCATGAAAAGTAAACTTTTCAAGGTTTGGTGCAAATTGAGTTTTAGTGAATAAAACGCAGATGTTCGATCCAGTTTGAAAACAGCATGAGTCACGAGTTGTCTCTAATTAAAAAGGAATAACAGTGACTCATGATTCTGACAAATTAAAAAAAAAGCAGAAAGAGGTCTTACTAAAATTTCCTTCCCCATGCCGGTTTGGGCGAGGTTTGGCTTCATCCCGCTGCCGATCTGCCAAATGATCACCTCTGCTGGCTGACTCTTGTAAGGCCACTCACGTGCATGTAACTCGAACCAGATGGTGCTGTAATGGTACAAGAAAAGAACAGGTAAATTAAGGCGTCATTTTCAATTTGTCCCATCAGTTTTTCCTCTGATGGGAAACTTGTTTTGCTGTCGCAGGAAATCTAACGACTCACTCTCAATTCAACCACTTTCTGATCAGTGAGCAGCTTAGTACACAACATACTGTGAAACTGAGAGAGACATCTTGCTTCATTTTAAACCAAAACATTCAACAACTCAACAACAAATACCTAAACTAGTCTTTCGCAACCGCAAATATTGGCATTAAGCTTCATTTTAGCTTAAATCCCTGTTTGTTAGGAAGAGGGTGGACGCTAACTGTACCTTAAAATCGTTTTGGGCAAATATAAAGGGCATTATTTTAATTTCAATAAGCGATTTTTCTCCACATTGTAATTCAAAACAACCTTCATCAACAAAGAAGCCAGCATTTCAAAAACCACAACTGTTATCATTTAGCCAAATTTAGCCAAAATAACTCTATGTGAGGAAGTTCATAAATGCTAACACCACCGTGGTTTTTTGTGTGTGCAGATTGAAAGATCATCTTATTGTTAGGGAAGGACCTCACCAGATTTAAATTTAAAAAATGTCACCACAGTAGCACCAAGCCCGATTTATGCTACAATTATTAAATGTTAGGTAGTGTACAAATGCTAATGTCGCCATAAAGTAATTTAGTCAGTATTTGAAGGGCATCATTTTAAGTTTGAGAGCCACTTTTCTACATATTTTAGGTTATAATGACACAAAAGAGAACATTTCGCTGCAATAAAAAACCTAGCTAAAACTTCTGTGAGGTAGGAAGTGCATGAATACTAACATTAGATTCTTTTTGGACAACTTTAAAGAACATTATCTTATACTTTATATCTTAAGTTACAACAAATTTGATTACAAATAAAGAATAGTGTTACACAAAGCAACTGTAAGTATTTAGCTGCTAAGTAGCTTAAATATTTTTAGCTAGGAAGTGCATGAATGCAGAAATTACCTTGTAATTGTTTTCAAAGAACATTGTCTCAACTTACAGAGAGACTTTTCACTATATTTAGAGTTAGGAAAAAAATAGCCGATTAATGAGCCTGCACTTCACAATAGCCTATGTTCACAAATGTTAACATTTAGCCAAATTTAGCCAATAGTACTGATAACATATGTTAGCTTTTCTCACCAGAAGTACTGTTTAAGTTTAACATTTGAAAGTAAATACACAATGAGCTCAAAGTAATTTTAGCTGTTAGTTCATTTATCCACAAGCTACCTTAACCTCTTAAGACCTGGTGTCCACATCTGAGGACATTACATTCCTGCCTATAGGACCCATGAAACTTCATTTTTAAAAAACGTTAACCTTTTAGCCACACTTAAAAACACTTACCATGACAATCTTTGGTGATATCAAAACTTCACATCCATTTAAGTGGGAAAAAAGTGTAGTTATGAGCAATACCACTATAACTAAAAATTAGCAGCTAACTTATAACACTAAAAACATAACTTCCTGTACAAAGACCAAATTTAGTTTTTATACTTATTACGTGTTACTGATCCCAAATAGCAAGGAAAAATTAAAAATACAAATCAGAAAAACACTCAGGTCTTAAGAGGTTAAGGTTGAATGTGCTTAAGATAAAACTGTTCTCATCAACTAAGAGTCAACTTTTGAGTTTTCACGTTTGGTAATTGTCCTTCTAAAACAAAGCATTGTGCATGTTGTGATTGAATTTTGTCGTCTACTTTAAGTTTTGAAAGACGATTTTATTCAGAAGTTTGGAAAATAGTACATTTTTAATTACTGGTTGTGCAAAATTAGCATCCACCCCTCCCTGTGCAAATAAGCTGTTGTTTTCTTCCAGTTCCTTCACGTCGAGTATGAGGAGGCTAAATTTAGCTCTTTGCCAGGAGTAGGGGAAAAAAATGACAGCTGATTGTTGATGAATATGTAAAACAGCCACGGGGGTCACCTCTAGGTAACACAAGAGCAAACGGAGCAGCTGGACATTGTGCACCAGTGCTGCACTCCTCTTTCCCTTCAGAGCCATAAACCGTCTGAAAAACGAATTGGTCTCAGAGTCGACAGGGTCCACCCGCACAAGTGAATCAGAAAGGACTGAGGAGGAAGAGCAGGAGCCATGAGGGCTTTTAATCAACTTACGACAAATTTAAATTGGACTTTGGAGTCAGAGGGGGAGGACACCTTGGTTTGAGAGCCCTGAGTGACACTTAAAAAAAGCAATCTTTAGGTAATAACTAACTGAGTAGGAGAGGATTTAGGTAAAAAAAAAAGTGAAAGGACACATCACTCTGACAAGATGCCCGAAGAAAAGTGGTGCCTGTTTCGTTTTAGGTCGTATTAAAATGGATGACTCATCTAAACTTGATATTTTACAACCTTTGATACAAAATGCAGCTTTTAGTGCTTCACATAGCAAAAAACTAAAATGACAGCGTAAAACTAAAAACTAAAAATGAAGGTTTTACAATTTGCAAGACTTGAGGTAAGGAGAGAAGAATAAAAAAATGATCTCCCCTAAAACTAAAATTAACATTAATTAACTTGGATTTGCTATTGACCCTTAAACTAAGAGCAGATGTTCAAAGGCCTTAATTACAGGACACCTCATTGCTCCACAACATTCACGCGTTTTTTATTTTTTTACTTTCCCCAGCAATTATCCAATCAGCTTGAAATCCAAGAGGACAACTCTGTCTTGGTTTGCGTCATTTCTTCAATCATCAATCAGTGTTTTCATTCTCTTCAGAGACATTCGAGCCGTCTTACCGTGCTTCATCTTCTCAAGGGTCCGTTCATAAAGTATAAGTACGTAGCTACAGAAATCTGAGAGCTTATTCTTTATCAAGTGGAGTTAATGTCAAAGTCAGATATTATGAAGCGATTAAGTATGAACCCTTTCATGCTGAGTGGTCAGTATAATGGACAGCTCTTCAAAAGCTGTTTAAATCACATGGGTCTGATGGTTTGACTCTTCCGAGGATGATGATAAATGAACGCCACATGAAGAAGGACAAGGACTAAAAATGAAGATGCGCATCAGATGTTTTATCTGAAACTGGATCCATCAAGAATGACAATAACGGATAGATTTGTCATTTAAATGATCGTGTTATCTTTCCTCTTCAGCCGCAGAAACCTTTATCCATAATGAAAGCTTTTATTTGGAGCTTCTAATCTGCAAGAAACTATTGAATCCTCCATCCATGTCAGCAGACAAGCAAACAGGAAGATATCAGAAAAATAAAAAAAACACTCACCCAAAAGCGAAGACATCTGACTGTTTGGAGAAAGGAAGTTTGTCCTCCTCTGTGTCCGGAGAAAGCTGCTGGATGATTTCTGGAGCCAGATGACACAGCCAGCCATTTGGGATCCTCAGCTTGTCTTCTCTCCGGCTGCAGAAGGAGATGTAGATGGATGAACTTTTTAACCAACCTCTGTTTCAAGCTTCTGATTCATTTACAACAGTTTCAGCTTTTTCCCCCAGTTCTCCTCCCCTGAAAAAGTTAAATCTCTGGGTTTTGAAATCACTATTTATTTATTTTTTTTATGTTGAATGGAATATTCTGTCTAAAACCACTTTGTACATTCATGATGATAGCTGAGGATAACAACAAAAGCTGTGAACTAGCTGCAGTCACACAACTTCTGAAAACTCGATAAAGGTCTTAAGTTCAAAAGGTCAATCTCATGTGTTATATCTGAGGGCAACAGGCAGAGATTACAAGTCTCCTCAGCGGTGACACGGTAAATAGCTGAATATAAGCTCCATTTGTCAGCAGGGTGAAAACTAATTTGTAGCGCTTTGATGCTCCCTGTTTTCTTTGAATGACATTTCTGTTTGTTCTCTTTGTACAGTCAGCTCTGTCCACCTCCTATTGGAATTCTCTGCTCAGCCTTGACCAGGTGATTTCTGCGTTTCTTTATCTTGGAGACCTGTCTTTATCACTGTTTGTGGGCTTCAGTATAAAAAGAGAGACTTCTACAACAACAAGAAAGGTGGACCACTTTCACTTTATTTACTGATGGCAAAGGTTAGCTCTTTTTATCTGTCTTTTTTTTTTTTTTTTTTTTTTTTTTGATAGGACAGCTTTAAAGAGAGAGGGATGAAAAACAGTAAATCATGTCAAGACCTTGAATCAGTCCTGTGACCGTGCAATAAGGAGTGAAGCCTCTGAACACGGGATGTTAGCTTCCTAAACCAACTAAACTGGCGCCCAATGCTTTACTTACGAGCTCGTCATTCCTTAAAGCTGCAGTGAGAAGTTTTTAGCAGGTAGAGAAGCAAACCAAAATGAACACTGACACCTCTTTAAGGGCTTCACAAGCCAGAGCTCAGGTAAATTGAGTTTGCTTCATGGGTTGTTTTGTTACAGAAAGCTGGAAAAGCTTTCGCACTTTGAGGTGCAGTTGTAAATATTGAAAACTTTAAAGAAGGGGTATTGTGCTTTTTCATACTTTAAAGAAGGACATCGAGCAACAATGCTGAATGATCAAATAATAGTTTTTCTCAGTTGCTTTGGTGTGTTTCTCTCATCAGAACTAAAAATTCTCAAAACTGTTAGTTCAACTTCCTCAACATTTAGTAATGTGTGCACATCATAGTAGAAGTTTCTCATACCTTCTAACAAAATGCAAATGCTTTTGGACATGCGCCAACTTCTCTGCTGTTCGATAACATCGTCAATGGCTTACTTCATGTCAGATAAAATGAACTATTCTAATAGATGCTGAATCTTCCCAACATATTCAAGTGTCGTAGAAATTCCTGAAAGTGTCGGCAAACTGATTAAAGTGCTGTATGCTGAAAATACCACCAGATCTGCACAAGATTTAATTAGACTTGCTGAAATGATGAGGTTGTTACAGAAAGATGTCTTAACTGGTTGCTGACACATAGGAGGAGCGGGCCTCAAACACTAAGGTCCACTCAAAGCTCCGCCCCTTCACTACAAAACTGAAACCTAAGCAGGTCATTATGTCTTATTTGTAGTAAAAATTGGCTTATTATTCTTGATTTGAGCCACATTCACCAGACCAGGTCATAAAATGTCTCATTTCAAGTTTTTTAAAGACAAAAATGAGGTCTGAATTGCTTGTAACAAGTAAAAGAAAATCCACCAATGGGATAAAAAAAATTGCTTGTGAAGTTTCTTGAAATCAGAAAGATGTCTTAATACAAGAAACATTTTTCTTATCCCATCGGCAGATTTTTGTGACTTGTTACAAGCAATTCAGACCTCATTTTTGTGTTTAAAAAACTTGAAATAAAACATTTTTATGACCTGGTCTGGTGAATGTGTCTCAAAACAAGTATAATAAGACAAATTTCACTACAAATAAGACATAATGACCTGCTTAGAATTCAGTGTTTTGCAGTGTGACAGGATTCCCGATGATAAGCCGATTAAAGGGAGAGGAAGTTTGAGAAGTCCTTAAAGAGACAGCAGCTAAAATGAAGTGTTTCAGTCAGAGGATGAAACAGGGGTTTTATAAAACACCAAAATAAGAAGAATTGGGGTTTTTTTGTACTGTGAATCATAGAAATCACACAAAAACAGGGTCAGAATAAAACCTTTGAAAAAGCACAATACCCCCTCTTTAAGTCATTACTTGTTTTTGGCCTTCTCTTGAAATTTTATACATGAACCAGCCAGTGTTTTTCTCTCACGCTTACTAACTCCTCTTTAGTTTCATACATAAAGAGCTTGTGCTGTGAGTGAGTGGAGAAAGGGGCAGAGTTTTAGTTTCAGTTTCACTCGGAGGAAGAGCAGCAGGTTGAAGATTGTGACACGAGATATGTGCAAACTGGGAGCTCTAAAATAAAAAGTGTATTATTATAGCACCATAAAAACACTAATATAAACAACATGTCTTATCCTATATCTCAATTATACAAAGGGGATCAGGAAATTGGCAAAAGTTTCTCTCAAGAGCTTTTGGACCAAGATTAAAAGATATAAACTGGCTAAAAGTCAGAGTTTGATCTGCTTTGTCTTCAAGTGTTACAGTCTTTCCAGAGTTCGGTCTTTTTTATGGTGTTTTGAAAACAAAAAGTGAAACAAAGCACGAGCCAACCTGTCTTTAAATATGTGAAAATAAAGCCGACTCCTGTCAAAGAGTGACACACTGTCGCTGCGTGAATAAGCAGACTGTTTGCTTCCACTCGTTGTTTTGTTGTCCCAGTGTGATGAGTGTCAGCTCTGCAACCATGATTTCAGTCTGTTTACAGAACGACTCCTGTATTCCTCATGTTAAAGAAAACACACACACACTGCCCCTGTATCTGATGTGTATTGACCATAATTACCTGCCAGCCTGCAAAACCCCAGATATGGTGAAGAGCCCGAAGTCGGTGATGACAACTTTGCCGTTGTCATAAAACACGTTCTTGGACTTCATGTCTTTGTGTAGAATTCCCTTAGCGTGAAGGTAACCCATCCCCTGCAGACACACACACAAAGAGAGAGAGAGAGAGGGAAGGAAAGATGAGATTTTTCTGTAATAAGATGTTTGCTGCAGAAGTGCTGTGGAGATTCAGCATTGAGTAGTTTTACCTTGACCATCTCTTGTGCAATCTGTCGGGTTTTGTTGACATCCAGCACAACCTTGGCGTCTCGCACCACAGAATAAAGTGTTCGGCCTTTACACAAGCTATGGAAAGAAAAGAAAAGAATAGAGCAGATTTTAAACAGCCAGGCAGACTTAACATTTACATTAACACATTTACTCTTTCAACAATTTTATATAAGTCCATTTTTTAACCAGTGGTCATTCACATACTCACTTATAAATGATACAACATTGCACTGTATTGACACCAGCAGCGCTCCTTTAACCCATAGTGCATCGTGGTCACAACAGTGGACACCTATTTAAAGTTATTTACATCCTATAGTTGTGGAAAAGATATTAGTCGGTTTAAGGAGGGTCAAATCATTGGCATCACACAGAGAAAACATCGAAGGAGATTTATGCAGAAACCACTAAAATTGGGTTAAGAACTGATGGTGGGAAACCAGGATCTGAATTTGACCAGGATTGCTTTTCATATTCACACTGTTTTGATCTCAAACAACATTTTTAGATCTAAATATTTCTTAACCAACAGTTTTCCTGCACAAATTCATATCTTTAATCTCTTCTTGGGTCGTCTTATGTAGTTTTTGAACTCTCACATTTTCACTTCATGATAAAACATTCAGGTAAAGACGTCAGCTGTAAGAGTTGTTGAGTTTCTGCAGCATGTACAGAGCTTTGGCTTTATATAAGTAGACTATGCACAACCAATGTCGCTCGGTGAGACAATATACATTAGTTTTGTTTGTGCACTTGAAAGAAAATGTAAATGTACACATAATTAGAACATGATTAGTTTCAGTGCAATGAATAATACAATGTTTGCTTAAAGCTAAAGGCCTGACTTTAGACATGCCTGCTCCAAAAGAAGCAGAGGGGCTATTTTTGATTTACATTTTAATAAAACCAGAGGAAGTAGAAATCCCTGCCAGTTCTTTCACGCCCTAACCTGAAGTCCCGGATGTCTGAGAGCTCATCAGTGAGCTGACATACATCCAGATTTCATGATGGGATTAAACACCATCACTCTGAACTCTGACACGGACGCTCTCTGAGCCAGGGTGAAGCTGTTACTCTGCATTTCACCGAGCTGGTGTCATATGTCTGGAGGGGGGAGCCATCGTGGTGGCTGTGTATTAATAGACAATCTGTACGACCAACTCCCCCCGCCTTACACCTAAAGCCCTGGACTCCAACTGCGCCACGCAGGTGACCGACAAAGAACCTGAAGCCAACGGTTCATGCATATTCATCCCCATGTTGACCTGACAGCGGCTGCATTTTGAGCAGCTCTTCTCCCTGGGGCTTTTGTAAACACTGAAACACAGTTCATAGCTTTGATGTCACTTCAGATGACACTTAGATGTACAAATACCAATAATTCCTGCTTTACTTGGGCAGAAAGGGTCTATATCGTCTAAATCACACACAAAGAGGCAGCTTTTTATAACTTTACTGGGGTGACCAAACATCCTGTTTTGCTCAGACGAGTCCTGCTTTATGGTGGTAAAATAAAGTCCCGGGGGATTTAATAACATTCCCCAATATGTTTGGATTTTCCTCAGTTAAGACCATTGATATTTATAGACAACTGCTGCACTAGAATACTGGCATTATTCTGATGCACCACCCAAAAATAATGTTTATTTATCTTTTTTGTTTTTCTTTAAGCACGTGGTGTGTCATTGTTATAAAAGTGCATTTTGACAGTATAAAAATCTAAATGAAAACTACCCTTTGTTAAGAATTTTTGGTCCAATTGTCAGTCAAAATTGTAAGATAAAAGTCAGAGCTTTGAGATAAAAAAAAAGTCAAAGTTGTGAGACAAAGAAAAGGTCAAAACTTTGACATAATAATCAAGACACTTAAAGATGAAAAGTCAAAATTTTGAGATAAAGTAAAAAAAGAATAAAGAAGTCCAAATTATGACAAAGTAAAAAAAAATGAGGAAAAAAAGCTAAAAATGAGAGATCCAAAATCAAACTTGTGAAGGTAAAAAAAGGTTAAAAAAAAAGTCAAATCTGAAGATGAAAAGTCAAAAATTTCGAGATAAAGTAAAAAAAATAAAATAAAAGAAGAGAAGTCAAAATCATGTGATAAAAAGTCAAAATGTGAGATCAAAAGTCAAAATTGTGAAGGTAAAATAATTGAGAAAAGAAAGTCAAAATTTGAGATAAAATGTCAAAATTTTGCCTTTTTATCTTTCTAATTTGAATATTTATCCTATAATCTCAAAGTCATGTGGGCAAAAAGGAGTCTCAACACAACCATTTTTTTTCATTTTTATTGTTTTATTTGGTGGGAATGGGCTACTATACATTACTCATGTTTTTATTATAGGAAATGTTCACTTCAAGCAGAATAGGTGTGTTGTGAATAAATATTTGGGTTTTGAAAGCTACTTTGACATCTTTGAGTGTCTTTGGGTGTTTTTGCAGGAAGCCAGGTCCTCTTTTGGGTCTTTAAAATCTGGTCACCCTAACTTTATTAACTCTCCTCTGCTTCAAAACCACATATCTGCTTCTTTTTGCTGTAACCCAGCAGTTCACTGAACTCAGCAAAGTCAATCCTGCAACATTTCTGATAAATTAAATGATTGGAAAAAGGATTCAGTCGATGTGTACGTTTCCCACTGATGCAGCCTGAAAGCTCTCATACTAATAAACCTATAAACACTTGGATTTCACTCTGGAGCCCTGTCAGCCTGCATGACCATCATAAAGCCTGCATGTTAGTTTCCAAACAAAGGCGAAGCAGTCTGTGCTGTGTGTTGGTGGAAAACAAAGCCACCTGTTGCACAGTGACATTTTGCTATTATTTCCAGTAATCAGCAGCATTCACGCCCTCACTCGCTACAATTTCAGCCAGGATCGAGTGCAATCATACATCCCAATCAATCAGTCAATCTTTTATGTAGGCGATATTTGTTGGAAGGGAGTTTCAGCTTTGTTTCCTGGAAGAGTTCTGAAGTGTGAATCCAGCAAAGAAAGTCGCTTTTCTTCGCTTGTTTTAAAATAAAAGAAAAGAAAACTAAGTGAATGTTTCATATTATACAATGGGAGAAAAAAGGAGTGAATTATTCTTTCTTGGAGACACATTCGTTCTTGTTTGCAGCTCATGCATGAAAGTGTGAATGGCAAATATTTGAATTATTTCTGTTTTAATGTTAGCAGCTGTGCTAATTAACTCATCCAAAGTGTTTTTTCTCATGTAGAGCACAGTCGTGTCTTTCTTTGTAACAAATTACAGAACACTTATTATAAGGAAATGAACAGTAATCTGTAATTAAGAATTGTTCATTACAAAACTGAAATGATTATACAATAAGACTGTAGTCAGACAAACAGATGTGTTTGTGTGTTCAGGGTTCATCTATACAACAAAAAAAGCAGCTTGATCTCACCACAACCTGTTTTCGCCTCATTGTTTGTCACTTTATCTCAGAGACAGATTCAGTAAAGTAAAACAATCCAGCTCGCAATAACAAAGATGATAGCACTGGGGACCGAAGACCCCCTGCTGTGGGAATAACACAAACTTAACCCCTACTTTATCAAAAGGAATAATAATATATCAAACTTCTGAAGTGTTTTTCTAAATACCCAGGTAGGTAGAAAAAAAAGCACCCGCAAAGACATATTGTAGGGCGAGTGAAAGAAAAAAACAACGCATATAGTGCACGTTTTGGCTCCCAGGAGCTCAGTTTATCATGTTTTAACCAGGCAAAGGGGCAGATTAGTGTGGTTCACCACTCAGGAGGGCTGTTAAACATGTGTTTTGGATCCCAAGAGAGGGCACTTTAGTGTATTTTGGCTTCTTAGAGGACACTTAAGCACATGTTTTGGTTCCTAAGAGGCACTTTGGCATGTGTCTGGGCTCCCAGGAGGGTTGATTACCATGTTTTAACCAGCCAAAGGGGTAGAATAGTGTGGTTTGCAAACCAGGAGGGCACTTCAGTATTTGTTTTGGCTACCAAGAGGGAATTTTAGCGCACATTTTGTCCTCAAAGAGAGCACTTTAGCGTGTGTTTTTCAACAAATGGGCCACTCAAGGGGGCGATCACCCCCCATTGAGCTGGGCGAGGAGAGTTTGAACAGATGGGGGGCAAAAAAAGAAAGACTTGACACTCAGTCTTGGGGATTTTCAGAGGAAACTTGCAAACCTGAAGGATCTGAAATTTGTGTATTATCCTTTTATTACTCATATGCATGTATTTACACTGGATTATATATTAGTGTAGTATGTTCACTTCACCTTAATCCAAATATACAGTTGTGCCTAAAAGTTTCCACCCCCTCCAGCAGAATGTCTGATTTTTTTGGCCTTTTCTCAAAAAATATGAATGGTAACACAAAAACCTTTCTGTCACTCATGGTTAGAGGTTGGGTGAAGACATTTATTGAAAAATGAACAAAAAAGTTTACTCTTTTTAAATCATAATGACAACAGAAACTTTAAAAATGACCCTGTTTATTTTTTTATTCACACACACTGATACAAGTACATAGATCACAGGTGAGGATGGTTACCTTTAGTAGACATTCAAACACATTTGTGTTCACCTTTGTGCATTTATCGGGCCAAAACCACCAGAGTTGTGTAAACTTCTTAACAGGGTCATTTTTGAACTTTCTATTGTCATTATGATTTAAAAAGAGTGAACTATTTTTTTCATTTCTCAATAAATGTCTTCACCCAACCTCTAACCATGAGCGATAGAAAGGATTTTGTGTTATCATTCATATTTTCTGAGGACAGGCCAAAAAATCAGAAATTCTGCTGGGGGGTGTAAACTTTTGGGCACAACTATAAGAATCAATAAATAGTCTTATATTTATACTTATAACAGCACATTAACCCTTCCTTGCAAATTGAATATTTTGCATATTTTTTCCATATCTGTAAATAACTGCAAATACTCTGTACACAGCACAAAATAATATTTTCACTACTCCATAGCTGTATATGTGAAACTAGTAGAGTTTACAGAGGACTGGTGTGATGCGGTTCAACTTAAGTTTGTATTTTAACAAAAAGTGATGGAATATGCGGTGTGTTGTAAATCTTATTTTGTTCTAGGAGGCATTTTTAAACACCCCTACTTATAGTGTTTTGCAAGCCCACTTTGGGGACCACTGCGCTGCTTGATGATTATGCAGCTTTTGTGCCAATCTGTGCAAATAAACCAAAAAGACTGAATCTACAGCACAGAGTTTGGTGCTCCATAGAGCAAATAGCGCCACCATGCACAAATGTTTCATTTAAATCATCTTGCATTACTTCTTACCTGGTGATGATGGCCAGGTGTGGCGGGCTCATGCAGGCCCCCATAAACAGCACCACATTCTCGTGGCGGGTGTTGCGGTAGGCCATCACCTCCCTTTTGAAGGCCTTCAGCTGGTCCTCGTTGTCTCGCTCGATGTCGATCAGGCGGATGGCCACCTCGCCGTGCCAGCGCCCGTGGAAAACTTTACCAAAGCGCCCTTTCCCGATCATCTCCCCGATCTCCAGCTGCTCAAACGGGATGTCCCACTCCTGCAGGAAGATGCTGGTCTGGCTGGCTTTGCGGGGGAAGTTTCGAGCGGACAGAAGCGACAGGTTCATCTCCTCAAACTCGTCTCCAGAGTCCTCATCGTTGCATTCCTCATTCTGTAAAAAAATCATGAAGCTCTTCAGTTGCTGCAGAATACATTTTGCAGATGCACTAATGTTAATTTGAAGATGAAAAGTCATCAAAGACGTCACAAAATGGGAGAAAAACTGGTTGATTGTTTTCTGGTTTGATTTTTTTTCTGATGTGATTTTAACAATAATGGATTGCAGCAGAGAAAATGACCTATTCAGAGTTACCTGCTGGGATATCAATCAAAGCAACCTGCGACACAAGTTCTCCTTAATAAATGATCATTGAAGGAAAGTGATGACAATAAGAGGAGTTGTTTTTTCTGTTTCCACTCTCGCTGCTTCTGATGCATAACGCACCCGGAGGCTCTGCACATAGACGAGCGGAATAACGAGGGAACAACACGTCATGTGTGGTGAGAGAAATGTTTTGTCTTCATTCAGAGTCAAAGTGATTTCACACTGGTACTACTGAGAGTGACAGATGTAATGAATGAGAAGCATTCGAAAGAATAAGAGTGATTAAGTAAAGGAGGACTCACGTCTGATGTGGGTTCGACTTCGATTTGCAGTAAAGGGTTGCCTTCATGTCTGAAAGGAAAAAGAAGAGATGTAGAGAAATACACATGAGAAGTGAAAGTAAAGTTACTGTTGGTCAACATTGCCCACAATGCATCTCAGCCACTGGCTTTCCCAGGAGCTGAAATGTAGACTTCTGGTACCTGACGGCTCTGTTTGCTTCTATGTATTCTTGAAAAGGACTCAACTTGGTGTTGTTGTATTTTTCAAAGGGGACAGTGTTAGTGCTGCTAAAAACCATACATCTGTGCTTTTCCATCAGAAGAACAAGGGTCTAAATTTAGTTCAGGAGTAATAAATTTACCCCATCTTCAGGAATTCCTTCTATTCTAATTTCTATTACATAAATGTGTCCATATTTTCTCATTAGACAGGTATTTAAAGATCAAATAAAATCATTTGAGAAGCATGAATCCCACGGGCAAGCTCATTTTTTAAGTTAAAGCACGCCATGGCTACGTCAGTGTTTCACCAGTTGAAGCTGTTTCTGGCAATTGGAAATGGCTCTGATCGCCGACCACTTTGCCTTTAGCGCTAGCCTCTTTAAAGTGTCAAAAAGTCCATATGTAGTGAAATAAAGCAAAATCAAAACCAGGAAAACAGCATAACTGTAGTCGGTGTATCTCCAATGGCCTTCATTGTTGTCGTATTGCCCCCTAATGGTGTGGTGTTGTATCACAAATACTTTTGTTTTTCATACATCACCTCATTTATACCCCCTTAGGGTCATAGTAGGAGTTTTTTTTAGGGAAGACGTTTAGGAGGACAACTATTGCATTCTATGTGATAGTTCTGCACCACCGAACAATAGTTTTGCAGTATCTCATTATAATTTTGCGTCCCCTTGCAAAAACAATCTGGTGGCTCAGATGAACCAGCAGAGAGAAAAATATTGTGAGTGAACGCAAAAGTTTCCCTCAAAAAACACTCTTGCCATGACCCTTAGGGGCCTCCGTAGATTTACACAATTCCATGGTAGAAACACAGACATACAATGGGCCACAAGTGACATGTAATTCTTGGAAATTTTTAACCAGAAACTAAAAGTTTGACAGACAAACACTACATGACCCCTATTTTGATTTTATTTTTTTTAGTATGTAACAGTCTTAAAACTATCTACACAAGTCCAAAATTTAGGAATTTCTTCCTAAATTCCCAGTCTGTAGTTCTGTGGTTTTTGTCCTGTATGACAAGAAAACTAATGGTATTGATATTATCTTATATTTTCTCTCCCACCAATGTGAGCCCGCAACATGCGTCACAGAATTAAATAGTTATATTTCCTCTTTCCAGCCCCTTGTTATTATTGTTTGATTATTTTAGAGTCTCGTTAACTTGTTAATGACGGTTCATGAAGTGCATTTTCCTTTATTCTGCACAATAATGGGGTGTGTTTTCTCCATGCAATGACACTGAGGATGGATGTCCAACTTTCTTGCATGGTTAATGTTTTAAGACTGTTGTCGTGGCCCAATCACTATTTTTTAGATGCATCTGCTAAATAAAAAACATACGAAAAGATCTCCTGATTTAAGGTAGCATTTTCTGACTCTAACCCTTAATTTACAGTGCTTTTATGAACCCTCAAGTGAATTTCCTGCCCTGAGCCCTTATTAAATCCTGACCCTGGCATGTACACCATCACCCGCACCGCTGGTCTCCTCTTTAACCAACCCTCCTCCGTCCACATAACTGGAAGTGAAACATGGGCGCGTAACCTCTCTCAGTCTCTCTGTGGTATATTAACATGGGTTCACAATAATCCTGAACTCTGGGCAGAGACTGCAGGTGAGTTAGCGTATAAATTGATGTGATTCCTGTGGAGCCAAGGGCCACTACCACCAGCTCTAATGAGGGATACCTGCCGGGTGCTGGGGTCTGAAACAGGCCCTCATTAACCTCGGAGTGAGGCCATTAAAGCCCAAGGAATCTAGCAGCTGCTACTGCAGGAGAATACAGAGATGTGGAGAAGGAGGGACAAAAGCTTTGATTAATTAGAGGAATGTGGGTTTTATACGCCACATCACGTCTTAATCTGGCAGAAACTGAGAAAATGTGAGAGTGAGGAACAGGAAATAGTAAAATAGTTGAAACCATCCATGATGAGGCTGTGGTACCAACACACATTTAAGATCTCTCTGGTCTACGACTGAGCTGAATCTGAAGTCAGTCAGAAAACACTCACAGTTCCTGAAAGTTTAATGTTACTCACGTTAGTGTTTGGTATATTTCCTCTCACTGAATCAGTACTAGTAGCCCCACATGAGCCATATTTGTCCAGAGAGCTGTGTTATCTTCAGTTTTTAGCATCTGATGAATCATTAAAACTCAGCAAACAAATGTTAGGCAGGTTTTTTGACCCCAACTGCAACCAGCCACTTGGAGGAGCCCTAAATATTGTGACTTCACTTTGGGGAGCTGCTGTATGCTGTATTTTATGGTCTAATCCATAAACTGTTCAAAAAACAGTGGTAGTTTTAGTGAGAAATTTGCCAAATCTTCTCTGCCAATGCCAAACGGCTTATTCTAATTCGACTCTAGCTTTAAATTCTTGTACTCAAAGATGCTGACGGTCATTGTGTCCAATCTTGTTTGTCTGGGGAAAGTGATTTTTGGTGACGTGTTTTCACACAAAAAGATGTTTCCATTGCATTTTAACTAAAGTACAATGAAAGCTTAAAAAGTTCTTATCAAAATTTGAGAGGTTTTCCAAACTTTGGTGCTTCTATTACCACTTCATTAATTACAATATTTGGGTTTCATGCAATTCTAAGTGTAAGGGAAACGTGACTAATGACAGAATATGATGTTTGATATTGGGAATTTTTGGTGCTCATCTCACAAATGCATGTTCTTATAAATGTGGCTCCATTTAAAGGAGAAATAAACAGGCTTTCCCAATGGGATACGAGTTATTGCCAGTTTTCAATATGTTATATATAAATTTCCATATTTTTAGGGACTGAATCCAACTATAAGTATCTGCTGTTCTACAGTGCTGCCATCATTTTGATAAAGATTAAACCATGGTTGTTATGTTTGCAAAGAACAATATTATTACTGAGGTCTTTGCTGTTGAAGCCACAGGGGCGTAGTAAACACAAAAGGCTTCAAAAGAAAATAATTGATTCCAGATGAGATCCACAATTGTAGGTGTCTATAAACAATTTGGTTAATAGGCTTCGTCAAAGTGCACTCTGCGGACATAATCCATCTGCCTAACTGACCAAATGGGAAATGTTCCCTTTGTATATTATTAGATTTATACAGTAGTCCATTTTGTGATACTGAAAAAAAAAAAAGCAATCTTACCTTCCAAACTAAATGTTTTTGTCACTCCTTGTACGAAAATGACAGTAAGAGTTCTGGAGCTGACTTTAATGCGAACATACTGAAAACAGCCTTTGTGTTACACCATAATGACTCTGCTAATGAATGTAGCTGAGCACATCAAACAATCTAATTGTATTTAAACACATGTAGAGCTCGCTGGTGCTGTCATTGTAGTCCTGTTTTTTTCTGATTTTTATTATTCCCAGATGTCATTTTCCTTCCTTTATCTCTAGCTGGCAGCTGCTGCAGGAACATAACATCAAATGCAGTATATTCCCAGACTCCTAAATACATTACTTACATGTAAAACCCCATGCTGTATACTTTAATTGAAAAGCCATTTGACTTCCTCTGCAGGGACCATTTGAAGACCATGTTGACATTTTTCGAAAATTAAATCACCAGGGACATTATTTTCTATTGATTTAACAATCATAATCTGTGGGTAAGGTCCATATTTCATTCCCAATTGACCATCCTTCTCCTCCTTTTCTTCTCGTGATGGATTGACATCCTAATCTAATCAACATCTGGGTCGAAAGGCATCTCGTCACTCCTCTTCCTCTTCCGGTTGTTTCCCCATAAGCGCTGGCTTCCTCACGGAGCCACCGAGAATCCGCTTGGCATCCCAAGTGTAGCGTGAACGAAAGGCCGTGCTAATATTAGTCTGAGTGTTCGTCATGTCGGCCCTCGCATTGAAATTGTCACCCAAATATCTGTGCTCCAGTAAGTCTGACTTGGCCTCTGACCAGCAGGGAGAACGAGGAGGAGGAGAGGAGACATGACGTACCGAGAAGTATCTTTTTCATTTCTGTAAAAGCAGACTTATGGTTTGATTGAGTTTTGTCATCTAACAGATTGTACTCACCCGGGCTCAGACAAGACAGGGTGCAGGATGACCTGGGGTGCTCTGCTGGGGGGAGCTTCTGGAGTAACATCTGGAGGTATTAGAGACAAAGAATGTGAATCCAATGTGAAAGTGTAAAAATTCCCTTTGTCGGGCTTCAAATTATCCATCAATAAGACTGAGTGCTTTATACTTTTCATACAAAACCTGTCAAGGATTTAAAACCAAGGTGTCACGTGCCGAAACACTGCATGCTTTTACATGTAATTTACTTAAAATCACCAAGAGTAAACTGTGCAACACTGTTTGATTGCAGCACAGACAATCCAGGACTATTGAACGTCCTCCATGTTCTCTGTATCACACTGAGCTGCTGTTTCTTTTTGACATAATCTGTATGGAAATGTAGAAAATGTTTCTTTTGATATACAACAAAGTGGTACCACTCTGCTGCACCGTCCCAGCGTGTGTCCTTGGAGCATGTAGAGAACAAACATTTGATGTGATCACCATAAAAAGACGCGCAGCACATTTAGGGTGCCAGCATTGTCCAAGACAGAGAAACAGAGGATTGAATCCCGTCTTTGCTATTCTCTGGCGCTTCTGCTTGTCATGTAAAAGGAGTGGGGTCAGCCGTTGTGTTCGATCTACCTCTGAAAGACATCGGAGGATTGGCTGCCTCTCTTTTGTCTGCGCTGGCACGCTCTGACAATTTGTGACGCAAAGTACGAGCCACAGAAAAATGATTTCCTTTGTGGCATGGTGCATTACGAGCTGGCTGGAAGCAGCAAAAGGATGGGGTTTTTGTTTTCAGTTTGGCGCCTGCATGGATGTTTAAATGGGTTTCCTCCAAAGACCAGAGAGCCAGGAGGATTGGAGGCTCTGAATTGGTCGACGTGTGAATCCAAGCCAGCTGATGTCTGTGAACCGTGTGACAGACCTCTGAGGCTGCTTCGACAAAAAAAATGAGCAATAGCATCAGAGCGGAGCAGAAAATCATCCTGTAAAGCTCATATCCCCAAAGATTGCTGCGTTTCAGTCTGATGTCTCAGAGATCACTGGGGAGAACCGGAACCTTTGATCGCACAACTCTGATCAACATTGTCAGACAAAGAATCCCAAAAAAACTGAGCCATACTTTAGTTTGGACTCTGATTTATTATCACTGATGCTCACTCTGTTCTGCAACCTCTTTGCTGCTTTTTTCCCTACTTTTCTTTTTCACGTATGCACATGAAAAAGAGTGGAGGTGTAATCTCCCCACTTCAAGCAGAAGTAGGGAGAGCACACCTCAGAGTCATACCACCAAAATGGCATATTATACGCATAAAAAACCCCTTCTTTTGGCAGGAGTGGCCCTGACTAAGATGAACCTTTTCTCTTATTCCTCCTTTGTGATTGTTGTCCCCATCCTGATTGTTTTAACCAGCTGCACCCCATTACCTTGGGTAAAAACAGTCTGTGTCTCTCTTTGTTCGTCTTGTGTTGCCAAGTGTGTTTCCTCACGTCAGAGTTTTTGATTTTAAACCATTCAGTGAGAGTCCTTTCGCTTTTCATTCCTGAACTCAATTTTTTACTGAAATTTCATGTTTTTGGTTCGTTTGTTTGTTTTGTTGATCTTGAGTTGGCCTTTGTCAACAACAGCTTTTTGCAAGAAAATAGGTGAAAAGGGGAAAATCCTTACAAGCGCTTAACTGTTTGTGCAAACTAAAAAAAACTGCACATACTGTTGGAGGGTGTTATGGCTGATCTACTATGATTGTGTGTGCAATTGATAACAGGTATTAAAGTGGTGCATACCACTCCATCTAAATGAGGATTTTGAGTGTGCTTCCAGAAGTCTCCATGTGGAATTTGGGAGAGCAGAGTGGTAGGAAACTAAAAATTAAGTTTTTCTAGTTATGTTTGCTTTGAAACATGCAGCATTGTTTAAGTTCATTCAAGGTGTTCTTTGTTTTGGTTTCATTAAAAAATGCTTTGTTTTGAGTCATTTCTTAAACATACTATGAATGATTAAATTATATAAGCAAAATAACAAAGGGGTAGGACTGGATAAGTTTTATCAACTTAATCCTACACCCTTTCAAACAAGGCGAAATTTCCTATGCTATTATGGAGCTTTATTGTATCTTTTTTCTGACAACAGATTCGCTTTCATTTCTTTTGACCGGTTCGAATGAATGAAATTTAAAAAATGTAAAAACAAAATAAATTTTACTGTGGCCCAAGTGCGTGGGAGCTGGTTATACTTGCTCATACTCTGTGACATAGGATTCAAACTTGGGACAGCATACCAGAAAAAAAACTCTGGGACACGCTGGCACTAGCTGTGCTGGTGTGCTGGAATGATCCAAACAAAAGAAAAAGCAGCTTTGCAAAGGAGTTTTTACACAGAAGAAATGGCATGGCTCCTTTTTGTGACTGGCTTCAAATCAGCCCATGGCTCAACCAGCAGCTCAAAAGTGGCATTGCTGGGTACACGATATGTATCGACCTTTTAAAAATTTCTGACAGTCTAAATATGGCGACATATGTCTGTTGCGGCACCCATGCCTCCTTCACACCACAATGACCGCAGACATTTGTACATGCTGCGCCAGTTTGCACCTGCCTTTCAAAAGTGCTAAATGTAGATGCAAAAATACACACCAAAATTGGTATCTGGTTTGATAAATCATATATGATAAAGTTTACATTCGCCATCGAGTTTGCACATTTTATACACGCAAACTTTCAATGCATCAGGGCCTCAGACTACACCGACAAAAAGCAGTAACAAGATGTCGATAATTTGCCCGTTTAGCCAGCAATCTCTTTAACTGACATCATGGTTCCACTGTGGAGCATTGGAGAATTCAAGACTTTCACGTGTATCTTAAGATCCTTTCATTTCAATCACAGAGTCAGTTTGTTTTGAGGATGATTCAACCTTTAGGGAAAATTTTGTCTCTTGTCAAAGCCACCAAACAATGAACAAAGAAACGATGATGTAAACAAGCTGAGGTTAAGCATACTTTCTCACAAGGACACTTCATTGATTGTTATAGTTCTTTATCAGTTCAATACAGAGATAAATAATTACATTCATCATATTTGTGAGGCCCTTGGTGAAGTGCATTTAACCTTGTTGTAACAATACAAACAAGCACTTGCATGAAGACAATAGGGAGGTTAATTTGATTGGGTTATTTTTTTATACTGTAGTTTGTCCTCGAAAGTGTTTCCAATAACAACAGGTAGCATTTACAGTAAACAAGTGTGACGTAAATGTGTTATTTGTTCCAATCTCTGCTCAACAGTTTTAGATTTCTGTGACTAACTGTTGATGTTTGTGTTGGACCATGATGTTATGCAGCTCATAGAGGTAGCTGATGTAATCTAGCTGCAAAAACAGTCAGAACCTGGGAGCTGCTGCATGCATTTCCAAATTTCTGTCCCCCCAAGATCTCAATTATGTCTTGTTTTTTTTTTTCTCTTGCACCACTCCAGGTTGTCTTTTGGCTGTAATAAGCTGCAGAGTGAGCAAAGACTGTGAGGAACCAGTGTGGGCAAAATAAAGAGTCTGGGCTTTGACGAATCATTAGGAGGCAGTGAGTGGGTGTGAGGGCTGAGAGTCTTAAATCAAGGCCAAGGTGAGGAGATGAAAATCAACACGAACATCAAAAGAAACAGCCTCCTCCTCCTCCTCGTTACGCTTTCTGGGCTGGTTGCAGGGCAGTATGGGTAATGATCAATTATGAGACACTTACCTGGGAAGATGAATTGTTGTTTATATTTGAAGTAACTGGAGGCTGCAGGAAAGACAAAAGAGGAGTCAGAGTTTGATCTGGACTCGTGGACTCAGAGCTGTTTGTTAGTTTCATAATTTAGACTCAAAGTAGTTTATTAACTGCTTGAACTTTAAGTTTTTCTTCCTTTATTTACAGACTGTCAGTCCATACACGACATGCATTCAACTGCCACACCAAAAGAGAAACAAACAATTTGTCTATTCAGAAAATGCCACCATGGATGCCTTTTGCTTTCATTTAAAGGTTGACGTTTTTCTTTACAGTTATTTAAGAGTTTTTGCATTAATCCTCTCAAAGTTTGAGAATCCTCTTCGTAAAATCTTTAAAATGTTTGCTCATAAGTTCATTTACCCTGGCAGATTTTATGATTTCGTGGCCATTTTTCAGAGAATAGTGAAGCCATTTATTAACGAACAACTGTGTTTACTCTTTTTAAATCATAATGACAAAAGAAACTTCCAAAATGACCCTGATCAAAAGTTTACATACCCCTCTTAACACCGTATTGCCCCTTTAACATCAATGACAGCTTGAAATCTTTTGTGGTAGTTGTGGTCTTTATTTTCTCAGATGATAAAACTGCCCATTCTTCTCGGCAAAAAGGTTCCAGGTCCTGTTAATTCTTGGGGTGTCTTGCACGAACTGCAGGTTTGAGATCTCCCTAGAGTGGCTCAATGATATTGAGGTCAGGACACTGAGATGGCCACTCCAGAACCTTCACTTTATTCTGCTGTAGCCAATGGCATGTCGCCCTGGCCTTGTGTTTTGGATCTCGCAATACGTTTCATGCATAGCTTCTGGGCAGAAAAGTGTGAATTTTCAAATTACCATTTTTCTTCAAGTGCCTCCTTATTGTGCATCTTGAAACAGCCACACCACATTGTCACAGATATTCCTGTCTTTCAGCTGAAGTTATTTATGGGGTTTTCTTTGCATCCAAAAAAAGTTTCCTAGCAGTTATAGCTGAAACTATTTTTTTTGGTGTGGTTTCTACAGAATCCCTCATTTTCTACTTCTTCATTAGAGCACTTGCATTTGAACACTCCTTTTTTTTTCATAATAAATTCCTTGAATATCTTTTTATATCCCTTTTCCATTTTACACAGTTTGATTACTTTTTCCAGCAGATCCTTTGACAATTCTTTTACATTCCCAGTGACTCAGAATCCCGAGTTATCAGTGCAGCATTGGATGAAAGATGCAAGCGTCTGTCAAGAGCTCAGAATCTGTCAACAATTTTTAGTTAAGAAATTGCTTCACCCAACCAGTAACCATGAGTGAAAGAAAGTTTTTTTGTGTTATCATTCATCATATCATATAAATCATTAATTCTACCCAGGTATTTAAACTTATGAGCAAAACCGTACATGAGAGTCTTCACATATTTTTGACTCATATTACCTGTTAAGTTGAACTGTTTTTGTTGCCGTGCTGACTGCGGAGAGGGATGTAGCGGCGAGGGAGGCGTGGCACTGCTGGGAAGAGGAGGAGCCGGGGAGGACGGAGTGGAGGAGGTGGTGGATGACGGGTTACTGCTGGAGTCCGGTTGGTAAGGGACAGGGATGTGATCCTAAAAAAAAAGACAGAAGAGAGAAAAGTTAATGGAGTCTTTCCTTTGCTTGGAGTTTTCGTCACAGAATGTTTGCACCTCACTCCAATTGTCGGAGTCTGTGAATCACACCAGAAGTTTCTAGATTGATTTTCTACCTTCCAGGCAGCTCTTGGTTGTCATTAATTTCAACGCACTGTGAAAATCAACTTGCCGAGACATGAAACTCGCCTGACAGCGGTGATCCATCACAATGAGCAATTTCCTGCCTGTACTTTTTTGACACAGTTGTGTTCTCTAAGTGAAGGGCTGCACTCCTGAACAGGAAGCGCTTTTAAAGATGTCTTCAGTGGTGCGTTCAAGGATGCCTCAAAATACAGAAAGCAATGTTGGCTATAATTGAAATCAGAAAGCTACCGCGCTCGTATGTCCTCATCAAATAAGCGCTTTCTTCAAACAACAAGCTGACTCTTCCAGCTGGTTATTTTAACACCATTACCTGTGTTAATTTATTAATATATAAACTTAGACCTGCAGAAAATTAGAGATCCATAAGTACAGAAAGATCGCTTTTTCAAATAAGTCTCTTCCCCTTCTGAGAAATGCACCGCCTGAGAAAAAAGTCATCACAAAGACAAATGGCAAACAAGACTTTTTCTTCCTCTCGGCAGCCGAGTCTTCAATCTCAGATGTCAGAGGAACCTTGAATGCACCATTTCAGAACATTTCCCTTTCTCTTAAGTGTTGTGATAGCAAAACTGATGAGTGAAAAAAGAAAGAAGGAGAAAGAAAATCTTTTTGACGGATTATCTGAGAAATAAAAAAGTTTTGAGGCTCTGCAGGATTTTTGAAGCAGACTAATGTGAAGGTAAATCGATGGTTGTCTAGAAGGTGGGAAATCAATCAGAGCGTGATTAAAGAACGGTCTGAGATGATGTAAGGCATACGCAATCCTTGCCTTACAACTTTGTCTTAATCATCCACTAACTACCGTCAGCCACATAAAAACCTGACCCATGAGTCAAAATGCAGCAGAAACTAATCTTAATAAAAATGTGTATGAGGGGATGTTCAGACTGTCCCATATTGACCAGGCTGGATATCAGAGTGAGCAAACTTGGCTTATTCACTTATATAGTGCACCAGTGAAATATGAAGAATCTCATGGGGAGTAAAACCTGGACCGTGATGATTCACAGTGCACACATTTGAAGGTCATCCGTCTTAATAATATTTATTTCATCCTTTGAATCAAGCTGGGGGGTTATATCAGTATCAGTTCAGTCTTTGTCTCAATATCTGGGCTTTTGAGTATTTGAGGTGAGGTCAGATATAAAAAGATTTTTAAAAAAGAAGATATCAAAGTTGTTTTTTTCTTTTGAAAGAGCTCTTCAATACTTTTTTTACAGTCATCATAGATCAGTTAACATTAAGTCCACTTGTTTGATAGTGATATATCTGCTTTATTATGAGCCAGTTTTTCAGCTTGTTTACTATTCTGAGGGTCAGTGACATGCACAAACATTTTGAAGGGCAAGGGTGAAAGAAAAAAAGGCACATACAGTGTGTGTTTTGGCTCTCAAGAGGAGACACTTTAGTACATTTTTGGATCCTGGGGAGGCATTTTAGTGCAAATTTAGAACCAATTAGGGCATTTGCGCAAAGTCTTTTGACCCATGAGAGGGACCTTGAGCATATTTTGGTTTAGAGAGGGCACTTTGACACGTTTCGTTTCCCAAGAGAGCACTTCAGCATTTGTTTTGGTTTCAAGAAGGGCATTTTAGCATGTGTTTTTCAACAATTGGGCCACAGTCCCCCTGCCCACCTTTGTGCACGCCACTGCTGAGAGTATCAAATCCACCATGAAAAATTAGCCAAACCTCCTCTGCCAATGCCATACAGCTTACTTTGCCATTGACTTCTGTTTGGTGGATTGGATGGGTGAATTCTTAACAAACAAGAAACTTTGAAAATTTAACAACTCATTCATTTAAGAAACAGGACTCAGTTTTTTTTAAAACAATAAAAAAACAACAGCAGATGAAGCCATTTGGCATTGGCAGAGAAGATTCGGCAAGTTTTTCATGGGTGCAACTCACATACTCTTCCCATAAATGTTTCTTTTTTCTTTTTTTTTTTTTTTGACAAATGTCGGCTCATAAAAAGGAATTAATTCTGGGGACTCAACCTTTAATTCTAGGGACTCAACTAGGGTTTGATGTTTCAATTGAACAGTGTTTTTTTGCACATTTTTCACTTGTAAAGTCATATTTTGATCCGAGAATATCAAATGAGACTTCAATCATAAAAAAAGATCTGTTATCAAAAAGTCTCCATCTGATCCATCTTTGTGGGAAAATGAAAGGCTCTTATGTTCACGTGTTTACTCACACTCACATTATCCGTCTTAACTCCTAAATTTGATTCACAATCCTGCGACACACTTTCTTTCCCCAACTGGAACTAAAGATTGTTTGATGTGCCAGCAGCAAACTATGCAATGTATGAAAACAAATCCATCTGTGTCAACAACAGTAACGCTGCTAAATATATTTTTGCACAGTGTCATGATCCTCTGGGAAACAACACCATGACTCATAACTATTTCCAGGCCTGCATAATCTTGGAGAAATGTGATATATGACAGGTTACACACACATATTGTGATCTGAGGTTTATTTTTACGCTTACCTTGTTGATCTTGTTGGTTTTGGGGAGCGTCTGGCTGATGTGCAGGTCTGTGTACCTGAGCGGGTTGTTTATGTCACATGGCACTGATTCGGTCCGGACCAGACGAGCTACTGCAAAGAAAACACACACACACATGGGTGAACAATGACGCACTACGAGGAGAAAATTTAAATAGTTCTTCAAATAGCTTGAAGAAACGAGGAGTAACTCTTTATCGGGTCATGCTCTTAATTTGAAAAATGAACACACCACCCTGCCTTCAACACCAGCCGTTTGTTATCGCTTATACTTTGTGAAGAGAAAAGTTTCCCCGGGCATTCATATCATTAAAAACTGTCATTTCCCCACACCAAAGCATTCAGTCAGAAGTTTAATTAGTGCTCTTTACCTTGAGTGTTTCCTTGGTGGTCTTTTGTGGAGGAGACAGGGGAGGAGAAGGGGAGGCAGAGAAAGGACATATTAATCTTGCTTCTGATAGCAGATAATGGCAATTCTATTCAGTGCAGTCTGTGTCACTACAAACATAGCATGACGCAGGCACATTTGTCAAGCTTAAGTGGCTTAATTAATCAGCAGATAACCCTCTATCTGCATGAACCAGAGTGGTTTTCCACTCTTTTAAATGAGGTACCTGAAAAATATCTCTTAAGTACCTCTAATGTTTAAAAATATGAATAATACAGATGTCAGAAAACAGCTGAAGTGAAATGCTGAATCCTGCTCTGCTCTGGTACTTGAACACTAACTTTTTATACATGCCCTTGGAACTGCTTACTTTATAAGAAATCAATGAGATTCTCCTCATATGCACATAATTTCAATTTCAATTTCATCAGACAACTTTTTAAGGGTGGGACTCTAAGACACAAACCCAACATTGATGGTAATATATTTCATTATCTGTTTGCTACTAACACTTTCTGATTTCCTCACTTACAGCAGCATGTGATGATTTGGCACAAATAAAGCTTGAACTTGCAAAAAGTAAATAATGCGACAACACGGTTGGATGCTAACATAACACATTATCAAACAATCTAATACTTCCTCAGATATTGTACCTTGATATCTGAACTGGTGTTGCTCAAGGTTTCAGGATTACTTCAGGTAGAAACTGGCTAATGTTGATGTCAGCAATTTTCCAAATATATCACATGAGTTATTAATTGTTTCTTTAATAAAAAACAATGAAAAATGACCTTTTGTTCCTCCGGGTCTCAGAGATAATTTGACTGACTAATGATATTTAAGCTTAATTTTTGGCTAAAAATATTGAATTAGTTATTACAAAAATATACTTTATATCACCTTCAAACATGACCTGTTGTTCCTTCTTAGTTTCAAAGTTAATTAGGTGAGTGAAGACTTTGATGAGCTTCGCAATTTTTTCATCAACTGCAAGTGAGTCTCGAACAAGTTTCGCAAGCAAGCAATAACTAAGCAAGGTGTGAGTTTCATACCAATGTCACCAGATGTCAAAAAACAATGAAAAAGCTTTATGTATTCTTCCTTTTTATCCCTTTTATTTCTACGTGTCCTGCTGTTGCCGCAAGCTTCCACGCTAATTCAGCTAGCAAAAAATGAAACTTAGCAAGGAGTAGGTTAAATGCTGATGTAAGCTATTTTCAAAATGAGTACATTTGTTCTGAAAACATTTCTCTAAATTTCTTTTTCCATTCATGTTTATTCTGGTGCATTAGCCAAGATGTACATGCTGCTTTAGCTTGATAACTCAAATTAAGCAAGGAATAGGTGTGAAGCTAATATTAGCTTTCATCTGAGAGTTGATGATTCATCAGGTACCTTTCAAGAGGGCTTTATGTTGCTTAAGGTTTTCAAGCTAACTTAGTCAGCTAAAATTATTTCAGCAAAGAAATCGTGAATATTTCTTTTTTTGACATGACCTAGTGTCCATCTGGGGTTCTGGGCTAATTTACCTAGTTAAAATATTTTTGGCTATGAATTAGTTGAGTGCTCATGCTGTTTTTTTCTTTCCAATAGCAGCTGATTGGTTATCAACTGCCTGTTTTCCCTCCAGGTTTCAAGGCTAATTTAGCTAACTAGCAAAAATTGAAGCAAGAAACCGAGTCCAAAAATAGTGAATGAGTTTTGTCATATTTTATATTACCTTTAAATATGGCCTGGTGTCCCTCCAGATTTTCACAATGAATTGTCCTCTCTGTTGATGAATGACAAAAACTCAGGATGCAGTTTATAGATGTGTAACACAAAAATGTGTCATTATACACCCGAGCTTCCAACTCTGAGCGTTATTTTATCACGTTTAATAATAATTAAAAATGAGTTGTCATGGCTTGTTCATACCTTTGAAGGATTCTCGTCCGCCTCGCTGTATGATCAGTAAATGGCAAGGTGGGGCTTCTTTGGTGCATTTGTTGTGGCACTTCAGCCTGGATTCAGAAAAAAAAAACAAGGAAAACTTCAGTGAGCGCTTGATTTTGTTTCTTTATATTTTTTATTATTATTATTTTCAACACCTGTAAAAATAACCAACTTTTCAGAAAAAAAAAAGGTTTTTATTTTGTTGAGCTGACGCTCCTGTTGAGCCAAAAGTACTATTTCAGCTATAAAAAAAAACAAACAGAATTGATACCTACTTGCAGTTTTTACATTTCAGTCCAAACAACATTCCCTTTCCACATACTATGCATGTCTGGGACATCCAATACTTTGTGGAAAATCTGCAGAAAGAAGAGGAAAAGTGAAGTAAGGGCATTTACAATAAATCGGGAGTTCACTTCGCGCTGCTAGTTCAATCATATGAAAAGACATGTAAAAGCTGTGAATAAGCGTGAGGGGGAACACTGCTCCTGACCTTTTGTCTTTCATTATTTTCTCTGGTTCTGACAGACAGCTCTGCCAAAGACAGCCTCACATTCCCGGCGTAACCTTTCCATGAGGATAATAGATGTCTGAAGAAGCTGCTTCTGTAAGTGTTTACCTTCTTAATCTGCCTCGACTGCTGATTTAATTTGGTCCATATTTGGTTTTCATCTTTCAGTAACCCCCCTGTGTGAATGAACAGTTTATGCTTTTACGCTGCGGCGCGGGGCAGAGGCCAGAGAGTTTACATTAATATGACAATCAGACACTCATACAGGCTTCAACACTTCTCGAACAAATAATCCAAAACATGCTCTGCAGAAGCATCAATTCCCTGCACAGTCTGACTGAGCAGTTCCTTTAGGTATACAACTATGTGTTATATTTACTGAAGTGACGCCTGTCTGCTGTCAGAGCCGCTGCCTGGCTAATGGCAGGTGACTAATGTAGTTTGACAGAATCCAAACCCCTTTATTAAGCCCCTCCTTTACTTCAATTGAGAGGCAATACTCAATACAACCCCTGACGGTGTTTTTAGTGGACTCTGCTGTCATATATGAGCGATGATGTGACACTTAGAGCATATTCTGCATAAAGAAATATGCTCTAAAGCACAGCAGAGGCCACCTAAAGCTGGAGTGGTGCATTGTGTTACCCGCTACGCAAATGCACTTATCGTAGCAGGCTGACAATGCGATCAAGGGCACACGTTGGAAATATGCAAATTGGCACGTCAAGGGGATTGTTGGATGGAATAATAGTGTTTCTTAATCTTGAAATAACAGCTCTGCAAATCACATCTGAGCTCAGTTTGGCAGGGGATGATGAGGCAAAGAGCTTCTCTCAGCACCTCGCTGACTTCCTGCTGGCACAACACCCACACACTGGATGTTGCCGAGATCTCCCAACTAATACGGTATTGTTTCACTTTTAGGATCACTGGCATTTGGAGTCAAGCAGGGTGAGAGACACGAAGAGAAAGACAATGGAGACGAGTTACGCAAGTGAAGAGGGCCTTTTTTAATTAGACTGTTCTTTCACTGGTGTGTGTGAGCGTTTACATAAAGTCAAACACGCACATTTCTTCAGACCTACCTGTGTTTTATTGAGTTTCCCAGATCTCTTCGGGGAATCTGTGGGGACCAGCGAGGCACTGAGAGAGTGTCTGCAGAGGAGGAGACAAATAAGACAGGAGGTTTTCGTTTTAATTGTGACTAAGCATTTCAGATGTAATAAAATGTCTCGCTCCATAGATTGATTCAGCACGTATGGCATTTCGTGGAAAGGTCCGATTATGCTGGAAAAAACTGTCAGATTTAATCGACTGCTTGCATATCATAAACTCTGTTAGTTATGACTCACGACCAAGTAATCAATGTAATGAACTGTTGTTGCATGGATGGACAGAGAGAGAGACAGAGATACTTTGAGACAACCTGAAAGACAGAAAATTTGACGCAGAATTGATATGAAACATTCCCCAGAGCTACATGGCTCCTGTGGCTTATTGTTGGTTTGCATTTCTACCACAGGCTAATGACCCAGGTGGATAACATACAGCTCTGGAAAAAATTAAGAGTTTTCAGATATCAGCATCTCTTCATATATGTCAGTAATTCCATTACAGTGTCTGTTGAATTCCAACACAAGAACACCTATTTCGAACCTAACAAGGAACTGATGAGGTGGTCACCGGAATCAAATCTTATTTAGCAAGGAAATGTATAAAAACCATTGCTGTGGTCATCACTCTCCTCTGTGAAAAACTGGTGGAGAACATGACAAGATGCATGAGAGATGTTTTTGCAAATCACGGTTATTCTACCAATTGATTTCTGAATACTTCCAGAGTTAAAACATTAGTAATGTTTTTTTTTGCAGTATTTGAAGTCTGAAAACAGTGGGGTTTTTAGGTACTTTGACCAGTTTTCATTTTCTGCAAATAAATGCTCTTAATGACAATATTTGGGATTTGGGAGTAATGTTGTCAGTAGTTAACATAATAAAACAAAAATGTTCATTTTACTCAAAACAGTTATTTCCAGAGCTGTAAATCAGGCAAGTGACATCAGGTTATCTGCAGGTTTCAGCAAGTCACATTTAAAACTTATTCAGATCTTTTTAATGCCTCTTCCAATGAAATAAGAGACTGAAAACACAATTAGTATAAGAAATGGTTGGGCGATCCCACTCTATCACAACCCAATCACAGTGTGTGTCACTCAATGAGACTCATTCAAGTTTACTTTTTGATATGGCTGCAGTCTGGTTTGTGTCTCCTGGCAGCGGTTTTGTGGGGGGTTTGCACTGCATGTGGCTCTCTCCAGCCTTAACTCCCATAGTGCTGAGTTTGAAGATCCTTTTGTGCAGAATGCATCTAGCCACATCTGGTTTGGCACCAAACATGAGCCAACTTAGAAAATGGAAGTCATCCAGCCAACCCTGAATAAATTTGCACTACCTTTAGTCGCAGACTGGCTAGTTAACATGCAGATACCAATCTGTATAAGCAGCTACTAAGACAGTAGCCTCTCTTTGGGAAAAGAAAAAAGATATAACCTTAACTAGTCCTGCCCGGCAAATTAAAACCCCTTTGTTAAAGCATTTAAGACCAGCAAACAACATTTTCATTTAGTTTAAGACATTTTAAGTCCTTTATGTAAGACACATGACTTTTTAAGACCTCTGAAGACTTCTTAAGGATGCGCACTCTGGAACTTTAGAGGAAAAAATAAAAGCAATTGAACTACACCTCCTCACTAGTAGAGGGCATTAAGACAACAGTAAAGGCCATTCAGCAAAATTGCACCATGAAAGGCAAAGACAGGCCATCATCAATATGTGCAATACTGCAGTGAGCCCAACATATAGAAATATATGACTGCAGAACTAAATTTCGACCCTCGTGTCAATGGTCAAGATAGAAAGACAGACAGATAGATGGATGGATAGATCGGGCTGAAGCCAGAATCAAAAAGCCATCATCCTGTAAAAACTGCCTCTTTGGACTGTTTGCATGCTCAGATGCAAATATCAGTAGCATCGTGAGTCACCGTCACCTCAAAAGGTTTCACAGCAAAAATAACATTCGCTCAGTCTATTAGAGCTTCCAGTGACTGATGCACTTATGCAAAACCTCCAAATACCAGCTGAGAACGATGGCTTGCACATGAATGCATATGAAAGAGATGAAGCCTCAGAGATGTGGTGGAGCCATGTTTTGACATCTGCCGGCTGCCAATAACTCAATTACAAAAGAGCCGTGATGAAAAATGCAGAGAGCATCATGGGTTATACTGGAAAATGCATCATGCAGGACCGTTTTTGTTTGCAGTCATTTATTTCAATTACAGCAGAAATACCACATATAACAGAGCTATTTAGGTTACGTTATGGAGCCGTTCAGGATCGGAGGGAATATTCAGTCAACCTCAGTCTGGAATGGAAATATATATCAAACTTATCACCATATCTGCCCAACGTCAACAGAGTTTGTTTGTTATGTCTCAGAGAAGAACACACTGACGTAGCATTGTACACAGATAATACTGCCAGTACAGGTAAGTACATCTTTAGATGGAAAACAAAGTGATCACTTCCATTTTTTCAGACTTGGGGAGCTCAAGTGCTCCTGAAGGTCTGTGTGTCAGTCTTAGACTCCCTGTTTTGTAGATAAGGATGTACCAAAGTGAGTCATTTCTGAGTCATTTGACAGAAATTGAAATTCCAAATCCAAGGGTAAGAAAAAACTCCAGGAGAAGTAAAGATTACCACAATTCATTTAACATAGCTAAAAACACACCTCGTGGAAATTCTCGGACCATTTAGAAACTGCTTAAATTTATGTTTTGCACTGCTGGATCTTATAAAAGTTCTTTGTTTTTTGCCTCAAAGAATCAAACTTTCTACCATCTTGCAAAGTCCCATGTGTGGTTCTCTCTGTCAAAGTGCGAATGGGCAATTTAGTGGCCTTTGAAGAGGTTTTATGTTCTAAAGTCTTTCTCTCTGTGTCCTCTGCAAGGTGCCATCTTTCACTTATCAGACAGCGGTTATGCTATAGCTTACACAGAAAATGACCCATATTTCAGACACAGATGAAGAAATCGCTTAATTCTTCAACCATCCAGTAACTCTGTTGGTGACAGGATGGTGTCAACATTTAAATATGTAGTCGACTAATCATAACAAAAGAAAAAATCAATGCAAAGACAAGCTAATCATCAGCAGAAAAAAGACAATCATCTGTTTTCGTGTGTGCAAAAGATAATATTCTGTACGTGCAAAAAAAAAAAAAAAAAAAGTACATCCTTCCAGAACTTCAGGGGTGTGAAATGTGCAATTGCAAGGTGGTATATTGAGTCTCTGGATTAACCAAAGTGCTCTTATATCCCATGTCACTTTCACCCATTCACCCACATTCATACACTGATGTCAAACGCACAGTCGAGGCAGATGGCTGTCTAACATGAGTCTGGTTCTGTCCGAGGTTTCTGCTCGTTAAAGGGAAGTTTTTCCTTGCCACTGTAACTTGCTAAAAGCTGCTGCAAAGTGCTTCACTCATGGTGGATCAAGATGAGATAACACTCCTTATCCTGTCTTGATGTTGGGTCTCTGTTAATAAAATAACTAAATACTCTAACATTAACAGGTATCAACCTGCTAATGTTTTGTAAAGTGTCTTGAGATAACGTTTGTTATGATTTGGCGCTATATAAATAAAGATTGATTGATTGATTGATTGATTGAAAGGCTGGTGTGTAGAGCACAATTCAGCATGAACTAATCCCATTCAGATACAGCAGGCACAGCCTTTGGGGGCAGTTCAAGGTTCAGTCCCTTGTCCAAGAAAACTTCAGCATGTGGACTTCACAACCTGAGTTTGACTCTACCACTGAGCCACGGCCATCCTGGGACAGAGCTTTGGATTTGGAATAAAACTGAAAATAAAACTGAAAAAGAGGACACGAAACTGTGAGAAACTGGTTCTGCAGATCTTCATGCACTCTTAGCTTGAAATGAACACTGGGGAAAGATGAACAGAGTGGACCTGATTTTTTTCTTTCTTGGCTGTCAGAGGATACGGACAATAAATCTGAAAATTGGGAGGATAAAGATCGGATCACAAACAATGACTTAGAAATCCTCTTATCGATGCATCAAGCTCCTGATGCCTGGACAATAAAACTCAGATCTGAAGCTAACCTCTAGAGGAAGTTCACTCTGAGCTGGTTTTAGCTGACAATATTCTCCCAAAGAGGATATTTTTGTGGATTCATTCCTGAAATCATTGACAAAGACCAAGAATGTATAAAACTTTGTATTTGAGATGTGTGTTGCATGATTTTTGTCGAAATTACTCATTTACATTGATAATCTCTTTCATGTCTATGATTATGGTATGATTGAAGATAACTGTTGCAGAGGCACTCCTATTCAGTGCGTTGCTTGCAAATAAGAAACCTTTGAATGACGCAAAGTTCAGATCTGTGAGGAGCTCAATCAGCCCCATTAATTGATTACGAGCCTGCGACTCACTGACAGATCTAATCACATGGCCCTGGTGCCGTGCAGCATTTCCTGGTTCCTGAAACACCCTTCCTCCCTCGAGTCTCTCCAGGGGCTCGGTGTCTTCTCCCTGCACTCCGATGCATCGCTCAATTACACTCAATCAACCTGATAACTCAATACAGAGGGGAAACTGACATCATCTGCTCCTTGTTGGCCTTGCTGGCGACTGGCAGATGATTGGACTTGTCAGCAGCATAAAGCGGGCCATCTATCATTGTGCGCACATGTCGTTGACGTCGCTGTCTGACTAACATGACAACCTCTGATGATCTTATCCCCCTGAAAGAACAGTAGATTACGTGTGGGTTTGAGTCAATTAGTACTTACATGAACAGACATGTCAACACGTGTCAATACATGGAAAATGGAAAAAGCTCTAGAAATGACAGAAACCCTCACTCATGTAATCCACATGTCATGTGCTGTGAACATTTTCTGAGATGAGCCGCAATTGAACCATCTGTGTAAGCTTAAGTAATTATTTTTTGTTTTTGTTTTTTTATTTGATGCATTTAGCCGGCCCATGCTGATGAAAGAGCTGACAGGTGTGGGTAATTATAAACGGAGACTAAAGCCAAATGCTGTGCCTACTCTTTTCAAACACAAACCAACAAAACTTCCTCGGGAAACCACTGAAGTCCGCTCGAGGACTTGTATGATCCTATATGAGATCAAGCCCAGTGCAACCATATAACGTCACGACCCAGACGTTATTGCGGCGTAAACAACAATGGCGGCCTACAGGTGAAACAATTTTTTCATATTTTATACAAACTACAATATTTTGAGAGATTTTATTATCGTTCTTATGTAGCTGGTAAAAACACTGATCATTCAGGAAAATGACGTTCTGGTAGCCAGGGTTCCTTTTAAGACATGTCTGTAACGTGTCACATTCTGAATCCTGATTGTGTCCTACCAGTGCTCATCTACCAACTTCACAAAGCAGAGCTGATGTCACCCGGCTCTTTGTTTTAATGATAGACTCTTAATTTCAAACAGATCATGGCTGCATGTGGGTTGGTAAGAACATTAACACAAAGCTTAACTTGTGTAAAAGCCCATGCTCTATCACTCTCCTGTTTATCTTTCCTCCACTCTTTTTGACAGTCCAGCTTTTGTGTCCACCCTTATTTAAAAATAAAATCCAAGAAATTGTTCTCTTTTATAAGGGCTCTGCCAAAAGAACTTTCAGACTTTAGAAGCTTTCTCTACTGGTAACAATAGCATTCTAAGTCACAGGGTGTATTATCTCTATTTGCATGTATGCATGTGTGTGTGTGTGTGTTTGTTTGCATTTGTGTGAGTGCGTGTGACAGATGAGCCTGCAGGAGCCGAGAAACCCCAAGGCGCCAGACAACACTGTCCTCCTCCATCTTCTCTGATTGGTCTCAGCTTAATTAAGCCAAAGCCTTGCTCTCCTCTGCTCTATTGGAGGGTCACATGACACACAAGAGGCCAAGGGGAGAGGGGAGTTTACTGTGTGTGTATGTGTGTAAGAGAGAGAGAAATGTAACTACAAAGGAAGATAAAGGAATATATTATGTTTGCGTGTGTGTTTAACAGCAGGGGGCATGGCGTGTGTGTGGATATGTGCAGAGATGAAGACAATAAGTGAGTTTAGATGCCAGAGCTAGAAATATTTTTAGTCGGTCTGAGGTGACTCTTCGGGTGATTGACTGAGCACTGAGCGTGACTTTTCTCCGAGGACTAGATTTTTCTGCAGGTTAAAAGAAGACTGGAGCGTTTTCAAACAATACAACAATGAGAAAACACAAAAATTGTGAAGACTGATTGTTAATCCTGTCACTAAGCCGTCTCGCCCACTCCTGCTCCTGACATTATCAGAGTCTATCAAGAGTTCTTCACTCTGCTTCGATAACAGGGTCGAATGCAATCAATAACAATACGGCACCTATCCCACAATGCAACATGTCGATTTGAAGCCCGTTCCGGCAGATAATACATTTTGTATACAGTGGAAAGCAGCAGAAGAAGTGAACCAGAGTGTAAAAAAGTGTGTGGGTGTGTGCTGCACAATGTGCTGCATTATAGCATTTATGAGAGAAATGTCACAATCTCCATGTTTTTATTTCTTCTCCTCCTCGAGACCCTCCATAGGTTCATGTCTGAATGCGTATTTGTTTGGAGTGGCTGTAAGAAACAAACTATAAGAGAAGGATGGAAATAGAGTTGTTATTTTTCTATCAGAGTGTGAGAAAAAAAAACAAAAAAAAAACAAGCTCCCCCAATGAACAAGGGACAAAGCCAGGTTGCTCTGTTGCTATGACAGCAGCTACATGCCAATCAGCCTTTTTGTAGAGTATTGTGCTGTCACGTTTGACAGGCAAACACACACATTTATAAGTCACCGTAACACACACACACACTCTATACACTGTAATAAAATGCCATTAAAGTGCAGGAAAAATAGCAATTATCTTGGGTGAAACACTTATCTCGACATGTTTGTATAGAAAGCGTGAGTCTCTCAAACTGTGCCAGTGACACTGAGGGAGGAGGGATGGCAGGAACAGATGATGCCTGCAGGCCTCGTGGCTCAGTAGTGACTTCCTCAGTCGGAGAACACAAATGACTCCAAGCTAGCAAAGGAGTAAAGCGACCATCAGACGGAGCAGGTTTTGGTGGTTAGGCCAAGAAATGACACTTGGGAGACGTAACGCCCTCAGGCAGTTAAATCAGAAGTCCACAGCTCTTTGACAACACAGACAACCGACAGCTCATTGTTCAAATTAAAATACAAATTTCTGTCCTGCTTGACTTTGACTCCTCCACAGCATTTTAATGCCCTCTTTGTGTTGTGTTCTTTCTTCAGAATTAGGGGGGATTGAGATCCCAAATGAGGCCTGAAAGCATGGTGACAGATGGGAAACTCAACATGCATGCAGTAGTCAATTGACCATGTTCAAAGAGCGGCCATTTTCCTATGACATCATGCTCAGGATGTGAAGCTCAAATCTGTTCCTCTGTATTGATGTTATATAAATAGATAAATTTAAATAGAGAAATTCCTACAAATGTTGTTAAAGTTTACATATGATACCCCTCTTTAACCGTTAAACAAAGTTTAGAGGTCATTCACATCAAGCACCAAAGGAGGTTTTGAACCAGCTCTTAACTTTCCCTCTCTCAGTATCAGACAACTTAAAGAAAGGGTATTAACTTTAGTTGTTTTCAAAAGAAACATTACTGGACGTTCATACTAAATGTGTTCAAATTTCCACACGTCTACGTTTTCATATGTTGTCGAAATTCCCTGAATCTGATCAAAATGGTCTGCTCTAAAAAACAGCATGAGATCTTCACAAGATATACTGAATGATGATCAAGGATCTCTTAACTGATTCATGACATGTTAAAGGAGTGGGACTCAAACACTAAGGACTAAGGACATAGCTCCGCCCTCAACAGGCGTACAGGAAGCTGACCAATCCAAGGGGTGAGGGATTATGGAGTGGGAAGCCTTAAAGAGACAGTCGCGAAAATGAAGCATGTCATACAGAGGCTGACATAAGGTCTTTCTAAGACAGCAGAGTGAGAAAATCAGACTTTTTTTTTTATCTGAAAGTCATGTAAAGCTACTGTGGGGGCACCAAAAGCCCCATTTCCACCAAGCAATCCAGTATGGATCAGTACAGTTTGGTACAGGTCGGATCAGTGAAGCCTGATCCTGTTTGAGTTTTCACAGCCAACCGTGCCCTTCTTGGTAGGCGGCTTGTAAGCCAGGTGTCAATAGCGGCGTCAGCTGCATAACAATTCAATATATCCATTGAAGAAGAAAAACAACAATGGAAGACACCCAAAAAGGAGGAAGAAAAAGAAAACAAGACTAAAACAAAATTTCTCCCAAAATCAACTGGAGATTCAAAATTCAAACCTGGTAGTTTATTCAGGCTGTTGCATGGGAAGTGATTTTTTTTGGCACCCCAACAGAAGGACACCAAAATGTGGGGTGGTGCAGATCAGAAATTCAGGGACCTCCCTAAGTTTAAGTCAATAGAAAAACCTTCCTGAACGCTCTGCTCACTTTTTGTTTTTGCTTTGCTGTTTTCCCTTATTTCTGGATCTTTCTTTATGCTCAGATAATCTGGGGCATTTTGTTGAATCAACATGTAATCCATATTTCTTCATCTTCTTTATTTATCAATGGATAAGTGATGGCTAGTCTAGTCTAGTCTGTTTTTGTCAGTTGGTTATTTCTCTTCTGTTTGTTTTCCTTTCAGTATCGTGTATTGTTTGTGCCTGTACATATAAACCAAAAACTTTCCATAAATAAAATGCCAAAAAGTGTGGTACCGGGACGAACCAAACTGAACCATTTGGTGGAAATGGGACAGTACAAAGCCTAAAATGGCAAAAAAAAAAAACCTCCTCTTTAAGTCTTTTTTTTAACTGTTTGTGTAGGCTTGGAAGTGACAAATAGTAGTCTTTTGTAAGTTTGTAAATACCAATTTTCACTTTACCTTAAATCTTCAAACTAACAACCTTAAACAAAGCTTGAAAAAAATGTTGCCAGCCTTTTCTTTTTTTTCAATTGTCCACCTTGAGCCCAATTTAGAGGAAAATAGCTGCATAAATGTATCAAAAAAGACACCAAGCAATCTTCGCAAAGGCTTCGGTGTTGTTGATATTAATTCCTGTAGCTTTTCCTGATGGCTATTAGGGAACTAAGACGGATGAGAACCAGACCAAAACTCAGTGTGATCTCCTCAGTGTTGTTTCAGAAGCAGCCAATTCATCCTAAAAACTCTCTGTGATCTGTGACACAGTTTCCAAACACTTGCCCTACTTTCTTTGGTGCCAACATAGCAACCATTGACTGGTACATGTCCTTATTGACTGCTGCTTATGACCTCCTCTGCAGGGTTTCATTAGTGTGAGCGAGTGTAGAGGCACCATGCCAGAAAGACAGTCAATTAGGCCTCCCATGAAAAACATACACCAAGAGGAAAAGTGTTTTTCTGACCTGAGAGGAGAAGATAAATGAGTGAGTAAAAAGGTCAATACACTATTTTGTTACCAATCCAGATCCTCATGTTGAATAAAGTCGCCCTCTTTGACCAAGCAGACGTAAAACAAGATACATTTTGTGGGACATTTGGGAGGAGTTTCCCTTTTTCAAGCCCTAAATTTTGTTTTAAAAAATTAATTTGTTGACTTTAAAATGAACAAGTTTACTTAAAAAATATGATCCGACCCCAACTATTCCTCACTCCGCCGCCTCACCCTACTTTAAATTTAGCTCGTATTTGTAGCCGTTATTTATTTGCCAATTCTCAGAGGGACCTCCTTTATGGTGCCATGCTTGGTTGCTAAGAGACCTGTGACGCAACCACAAAAGCAAGTACGGGAGGTTAGGGCGAGCAGGTGACGTCACTGAAACACGCTGAAATAAACAGAGTGAGTTGTGCACAAAGCGGCGAGGAACATTTAAGCCATTTATATCCACAAGCACACACTCACAGACTCCCACACTTGCTCTCACTTGCTTTCGCTCTGCCTCTCTCAAACACACATCAGTTTCAGCGAGCATGTGTGTGTGTGTGAGTGTGTGTGTGTGTGTTGGTGGAGTCCGAGGGCAAGTGTCGGAGCTCCAAGTGGACACAGGGCATCATCACAAGTTAAGGCATCTGGCTGCTGTGTATGTGTGTGTGAGTGTGTGAGCTCAAACAGCCCTCGGCGTTACAGGTGAGCTGTTTTGTAAAGAGTGTCCCTCTGTGGCTACCATAACTTTTTCACATGGAACAAACAATGGGTTATCATAACACCTAGAGCGCAGCACAAAAACTCAAACTGAATATTTATTGTTGAAGTTGACCCTGAGGGCACACGCAGACACAAAAACAAACATTGGTAGGATCCTTGCTCGCTGAATTAATTTACCACAACTCCTCTTGGCTTTGCATAAACATGAGAGTAAAACATGCAATGAAATAAACATGAAAGTGGCTGTGCAGGGTCAACAACTATACATACCTTTACTTAATGGTTTAGCAAATCCCATGACGTTAACTTTAACCTGGAGATGTCTGGGACATTTTTGCCACTGCCTTTTAGTGTAAGATGAGGATTTTTTCCATTACTAAGGTAAAAGCATGAAGAAAAAGCAAGTAATCATACTCAAAACATGGTAAATTGTATAAGGTTGGGGATAAGGTTGACTCCGCAAACTCTGCATTATATATGAAAGTGATGTGGCTTGAGGTTTGTTAAACCTCAGCATTAACCAAATGCAGGGTTTTTTTGGCATGTATCAATAGTAGCATTTCCATTACACTTTTTCACAAACCAAAAGTGATATTTCTAAAGTTTCGACGAAGTGCAAGTGCCGGTTTTTCCAATATGACTTTTCTATTCAGGGTCCTAAATGCGCACAACATAAGTGAAATCTCAATCCCACAAGATTCAATTGGTGGAATTAAGAAGGCGGACTGTAACCAATGGATACCGCAAACATTTCAAGAACCAGAGCTGTCATTTTGATGGGCCTTACTGTTGTTGCTGATGTTGTCAACAGACGAGGAGTTGTGGACCCAAAACTTCAGGATAACCCAGCCTACATTCAACCGACATACAGTCACAGTGTCCACCTTGTTTTTGTGTCCGTTATTTTGATGTTTTTGCGAAAAAAGGTATTTCCATTGCACCTTTGTGGTAAGCTTAAATAACGAAACTTCTGAAAAACATCTCAGGAAAACGTAAAAAGTTTTGATCGAAATTTGAGAGGTCTTTCCAAACTTTGTGTTTTCATTACCATTTTTATTGTATATTTGAGTTTTGCTCAGTTTCAGGTGTAATGGAAACATGATTATGCTCATTTCTCAGCTCTTACTTTGAGACGTGTGTGAAGAAACACCCCCAGAAAATTCCCTAGTTATGACTTCTAAAAACTTGGATGAACAGATTTTACCCTGTGTGTGCATTTGAAGAGCTTGGTATAAAGTATTTGTTACATATTATCTGTCTTGTTCTTTCACACAATGTGTCATCTCATCCATGCTTTCCATTTCACAGTGACTTTAAATTCATACAACAGAGAAAGGAAAACATACTTGGGGTTGTACAATTCTGGAAATTGTGAAAGTTGGAAACTCTTCATGAGATTTTTGGGGATAAATGGTAATAGATATGAACTTCATTATTCAGGTCAGATACATGCATGAATGTTAAACATTTTGGTTTATTACAATCAAATATGCATGCAAAAATGTGTAATGCAATATTTTCAAACAACATTATCTATCTATTTTGGGGGATTTTTCCTTTCTGAGTCAAACTTTCATGGATGTTGACATAAATATATGTTGTAGCTAGCCTCTAGAAGTTTTGCAAAGTTTGATAAACTTTCGTTAGTGTAACCTGAATGTGCCAATTACTGCAAGTTAAACCATACTATTCCACCTTTACCATCAAAACTAACCTTGACAGTTCTTCTAGACTCCAAATCCAGAAATGTGGTCTGAATGGAAATGCTGTTTGTACACGTGATTCATGGTTCAGAGTTGAATTTGCAGCCAATCACATTGTTTCAACAAAGATAATTTTTGAAAAACCTCATTTAAGTTGATAACAAGAAAAAGAAATCCTTGCGAAATTTTGGAAAACTTAATTTGAGTTGACGGCAACAAAACCCTGAAAACTTCTAATATTTCCAAGCGCAAATTTTAAGAAAGCTTTCCTGAAACTTTCCACCTCTTAACAAACCTACACAGTCTACATTTACCACATCTCCATGGTCTTTTTGCAAACAGTGTCTGTTAGATATTTCCACACATGAATAATAAATAATCTAAAACTATCCTGAGAAGACTTAACAGTTAGTCATTGCATTAAATCACCAAAGTGGACATGTTTCCAGGTTCAGGCTCACAGCCCCAGACAGTGAGCCCTGTTATTTTTAAAGAACATCAAACAAGAGTAAATATTCAGAGAGATATAAAAGTCCCGGTGGGCTGAGCTGATGGAATAAAGTTTTCTTTGGCAAACAATTTCGAGTGTTCACTCACTTTTGGCTCACTTTATGTGTTGTCTAAGACAAAAATACACTCATCTGAAGCTTAATGTTATCTAACTGTAGTATAACAGTATCACAGCTGACACAGAAAGACAACTAAACTCAGAAGAGACGCTGACGTTTCAGCCGAGCCAGGGCTCTGACTCATCCTGAGCAGACATGTTTGGTCCCTCAGCCTCTGCCGTGCCGTTTCTCTCGGTGTGTTTTCACTCAGACGACTTCGGGGATGAGTGATACGACTGCGAGACGCAGGGTCCTGACGTATGAGATGGCAGTGATACCGTAATCCCAGACACCAGACCCCGGGACGGATGTTTAGCCTGGCTTAACGGGAGCACACAACCCCGCTTTGTCCACACGAGCTCACAAACACACCAACACCAAGTCCTAGAATAAGATCCACAGACCCTTGAGAGCGACTGAGGAGCTTAATCTGAACAGGAAATAGCAGACATTGATCAGATGTTTGACTTTTCTACTGCTGTTTTGAGGCACACATTAACAGAGACTTTAGATTTACGCATTCAGATGTCTGAAGTGGAAAAAGCTTCAAGGGATGAAAAGTTTACAAGATTAATGCATGAACATAAAGTGTCAAGCTATGACTATAATGACAGTGATTGTGCAAACTTCATCTTTAAACCATGCATTCAAATAAACATAGGAAAACGCACATTAACATGCCTTATAGACATCCTGATGTATTTTGCTCGTATCGCCCCCTATTGGAGCATATTTTTCTTGGTCAGAAGCAGAAAAATGACCATTTATCATCTGGTATCAAGAGACAATGAAGAGATGTGAGGTTAAATTTCATGAGTCTGTTTTAATGATGGCACATGGATGTTTGATCACACCTAGTGACTGATTTTTAACAGAAATCACTAAAACAAATAGTTTGGACACCTTGACTTAAACCTAAGTCTGAAACTAAATCATTTTATAAGAGATAAAAATGTGTTTGAGGTAAATATTTGGTGGAATTATTTAGATATAAGCATTCAGATGTCTGAAGTGGAAATGTTTGGAAGTGGAAAAAGCCTCAAGGGATGAAAAGTTTACAAGATTTATGCCTGAAGATAAAGTGTCAAGCTACGACAATAATAACAGCAATTGTGCAAGCTTCATCTTTAAACCATGCATTTAAAATAAACAGAAAAATAAACATATATCAACCCTTTTCTCCCCTACAGGTAAAAAGCCAGTGCAGCGGATGTTAAAAGAAGAAAACAGACTTGAAAACATGTCACTTTGCTCTTCATTTGCACCTTTACATCAGATACGACAAGAGGGATAAACAAGGTTTTTATCGACATAACCTGTATTTAGTGAAAATGTTGCACATACTCGAGACAGCGACTTCTAAAGTGGGTGGTCAGAGTGAGGATGATGAGTATAACTTCCCAGAAAAGAAGTGTATGAGGTTTTATGGCTGTTCTAGTTGCTGCTGTATGAGAACAATAGGGATCAGGAACATTTCAGAGCAACAGGTGTTTTGGAAAAAAGAGTGAAACCTGGACATTATATAAACATTTTATACATAGAGTGACTTATCTCAAGCCTTTATTTCTTCAAATGTCAAATATTATGGCTTACAGACAGTGAAAATCCCAAATTCAGCTTCTCCAAACCAAACCAAACTAAATCTAATGTCTCACTAAACTACACGTGGACTGTGCATGTGCTACTTGTATAAAGCTAAAGCTCTGTACATTTCGCAGAAAATCAACAACTAGTAAAACTGATGTCTTTACAGGAAAGTATTTAACATGATGTGAAAATGTGTGAGTTCAAAAACACCTCAGGTGACACAAGATGAGATGAATGTGGATGAGGAATTGAATGTGGGATAACAAATATTTGGTGCAAAAATGTTGTTTTCAGGATCAAAAAATTCTGAATGTGAAAACAATCCTCATGAAATCCAGATCCTGATCCTGCCTAATAAATTTCCTAATGTAGTTTGCCCATATTGCCCCCTAATGGAGAGTATTTTTCTTGGTCAGAGGCAGAGTTTGCTGATGTTTACGCAGCATGGAACACTGAGGAAAACTGATCATTTATCATCTGGTATCAAAAGAAAATTAAAGGACGTGAGGTTTTGTAAGTCCGTAATGATGGCACAAGAATATTTGACCACCCTTAGTGACTGATTTTTAACAGAAATCACTAAAACAAATTGTTTGGACACCTCTAAGTAAACCAAAGTAAGAAAAGAGATCATTTTTTAATCAATAAAAATACATTTCAGGTAAATATTTGGTGTAATCATCCAAACACCTCACTCTGTAATTTCAGTCCATGTCTGATCCAGTCGTTCATACGCTGTGATTATTCCACGCCACGCCTTCAGCTGCTCATTCACACATCTGTGCCCCACATTCCTGTTTGAGGAGGTCTACAACTATTCACAACACTGAGCCACCGCCATACATCACTTCTCCCTCTGACACCACCTCCATCACTCCATCCCCGTCTCCTCCTCAGTCTAATGGCTTCCGCAGAATGCCCATAATGCATCAGCCAATAAGGCTGCTAATGTGCAGTGACACACCACCTCCGGTCATTATGGAACAGCCTGATTGTTCCTTTGTTGCATTTTCCAACAGAGATGTGTTTAAGTATATTCTTAACGAGAGGGATTAGGATAACGAGTTTGAGTGCAAAAAGAGGAGCAACAGAAAGTTCAACGAGAGGTGAGGCGTTTTAGGCCAAACGACATTTCGACATTCTACGACATTTTAGGCCAAAAGTGAAAAAAAGTTTGTCTAATTTTCAACATTTTTGAGTTCATATTTCTTAAAAGTGAAGAATTTTGGTGGAAAATAACACAAAACTTTCTGTCCCAACCAAGCAGTGACCAAGGCAGTGAGAGAAATGAGCACGAAATAAGCAGAAGTCAGAGTATGAAAGAGAGATATATTAAAGGCATTAAAAAAAAAATCCCACTTCATAAAAGCCGGAGCGTGAACTGATTAAAAAGAGAAGAGCAGCCTTACTTGCAGAGGGTGTTTCAGCGTGGACGGGAGGTGTGGAAGGGATGAAGGAGGGAAAGAAGAAGGATCGCAGGGATCGTTCGGTGTGCAGGGGCGAGCGCTGCGTGGGCAGATTCTCACAGCTGCCCACGCTGCTGTGGATCTTAAGGTTCAAGGGCTTGGTCTTCTTCTTGGCTCTAAAGGGAAAAATGACAAGAGGAGAAAAACATGAGATTTAAAGATGAGAGGTGTTGCTGTTTTTTGAAATATAAACCTAAAATAATTGCACTTTATCCACAGCACTTCTCAGTACAAGTAATTTAGTGCTTCATGATGAGCAGTAAAAACAGGTTAAGATGTACAATAAAATAAATAAGAGAAGCAGCCAAGCAATAAAATAGATTTATAAGTACACATAAAGGCACGCCAATACAATCATTGGTAAAATAAGACAAAATGAGTCCTCAGGTCTTCATATCCCAAATAACAGGCGCTAAATTGCATGTGCAAACTAAAAAGATATACATGCTATTAGTTGGTGTTTTACACATGATCTACAATTGTTGTGTGTGCAGTTGATGAAAAAGGTACAAAATTCAAAATGATCACACTATTAGAATTAGGATTTTGCATGTGCTCCTGTCTGACTCCATGGAGAGTTTGACAGAGCAGTGTGGCTGTGAACCAAAAAATGAAGTTTGAAGCTATGGAGTTCGAGGTTTTGGTGGAGAAAAAAAAAACTTTTTATATTAAATCATTTATCTATGGTTTTCTTTTCTTTTCTTGGATGGCTGTCAAAGTTCAGTTTTGTTTGTTGCAAAACATGACACAATATTTAAGTTCATTTAAGTTCGTTTTTTGATTGGTTGATTCTTGAGTCATTTACTGCATCCTGAGTGTGTGGGATACACTGAATACACTGTTCATCCTGCATGACACAGCATTCAACACTTGGGACAGCGCACCAGAAAAAGCACTTAAAGAAATGCTGCACTAACTGTGCTGGTGTGCTGGAATGATCCAGACACAAATTGGAGGAGCAGTGTGGCTGTGAACGAAAAAATGATTTTTGAAGTCATGAAGTTTCAGGTTCTAGTGGGGTTAATAAGAAATAGAGACACAATTAATAGCACTGTTATTTATGTCTTACTTTATTAAATCATTATCTATGGTTTTTGTTTCTTTTCCTTGAGGGCTGTTAAAATTTCAATTTTGCTCGTTTCAAAACATGACACGTTTAACTCAATTCATGGTGTTTTTGATTGGTTGATTTTGGAGTCATTTACTGCATCATGAGTGTGCGGGAACTGGATACACAGTCCATCCTGTGTGACATAGCATTCAACACTTGGGATAATGCACCAGAAAAAGCACTTTTGGAGATGCGGCACTAACTGTGCTGGTGTGCTGGAATGATCCAGACACAAATGCAGCATTGAAAGGAGTTTTTCCAAACAAGATATGGCATGGCTCCTTTTTGTGCATGGCTCCAAATGGATAGCATTGCTAGGTAGACAATGTCGCTTCTGTTTTTATTTCTGGCAGTCCAAATATGTTGACACACTCACAGAAGATTCTCTCTATACCTTGTGTGTCATTGCATCTATGTTGCGGAGGCTGTCCATTCAATGCCAGCCCCTCAAGTGCCAAAACTCAACCAAGGTCGATAGTGTAGTAGGCACAGAAAGTGACAGTGAGCGTGTATGCACAGACCTTGAGCAGCTAGAGTGGCTGTGAGAGTAGTGGCAAGTGTATCATGAGCGTGCAGAGAGTGTCTTTTTTTTTTTTAAGTTACAAAGAAGTCATTGTGTATTTTCAGATGAGTTGTTTCAGTGCTGTGGAGGGATCTAAGACCAGACTGGGATTCTTTAAATAAATGGTGCTCTGATAGATGTGCATTTAATTGATCAAAAACAACTTTTTTCCGTGGTCTTACCTAAAAATGTGAGTTAAGAAATAGGTCTAAAAAAACTTTAACCACTTGACTTCAGTTATAGCTGACACAAGTTGCAAAAACTTCTGTCAAAACCACACAGCAGAGGTAATAATTTTTCCACCCACTGGGGTTCATAAACATAGATCATAATGCAAAGCAGAAGCAAGATATGTTGCATTGTGAATAAGTGATGTGGCTCCAGCTTTTAATGAAAAAAACCTCCCTGCTCATACCAGTAACTATCATTATTATTCTCCACCTACACAAACTGTTCTGTGTTGTATACTTCACAGCTGAATGCAGAGAGCTATGGAAGTTAATCTAGTGGATAAATCAAGATGAGAGACAGCGAGAAATGTGCACCAAGAAAAATCAGATTCAATAATATCAACAGATGATAACTTTTGGAAGCACTCAACTGCGAAGGTTATATCGCGGTTGGATTATTTTCTGTTCTCTGCAGCAGAATCTTAAAAGTTTGTCTTTTTTCACTTTTTCACAGCTTAATATCTTTGTTCTTTGAATGTTTCACACAGAAATCCAAATCGTAGATGTCTTTTTATTATTTTCTTTTTGCCTCAATAAACCAGCACAAGCCCGTAAGCTAACAAAGATAATAATAAATATCTAACGCTTATCTGACGTCTATTTTAGTTCAGGTTTTTGTGATTCAAGCTCCTTGCAGGAAAAAAAAAACAAACAAAAATGCACAGAGACAAACTCAGGTGTGCATCCAAACAGATTATCATGCTGAGAAACAAAAATAAAACTCCTTTTAAACCAAAGGAGCAACATTGAGTCCTCAGGCTTAGTTCATGTCAAGTGACGTTGACAGCACTGACTGCGTTTCCAAACTCGAAGTTGGGCGACAACATCAGATTTCTGAGTCTAAATAAAACTGATGCCTGAGTGAAGACGCAGCTAAGACACACAGAGAGGCAGAAAGACGGCAAACATAGACTCTGAGGAGAAGAAGAAACATGGAGACATGGGCTGTTTTCCAAACCGCCTACTACATACTACATACTACAGTAGTAGGTAGTAGGCACTGCCTACTACCTAAAAAGTCAGTTGGTTTCAGATTTATTTTCAATACACGATAACTTTTGGTGCAAGATAAAAAAAATCAAATATGGCGATTTTGCTGTATTTTATACCTTACAAATGTGATAAAATCGGGACTTTTATCTCTCCCTGAATTTGTTGTTTTTCTAAATGAATTAAAAATGTTCCTTGAACCACTAAAATAATGATAAAACCATAACAATTCTCAAAAACAATTACAACTTCCTTCACATGCTTAATTTCATTTATTTATTTTCCTTTGTATCTCATTGACATCTAATTTAACTTTAGAGTACCCCCTCTTTAAAAGTATGTGTGAGGTGTGAAAAATGAAACTTAGGTGTAGGTGCAAAAAACTGTAGCGCCTCAATGTCTTCTAAATTAATGGAAAAACATGATGCATTGACTAGAAGTCTGAAAAATGGTTAGTTTTGGCCTCACAAAAGGAAAAGTGGGATTTTAATCTAAATGAGTAGGGTATTGTCAGGCAAAGGCTTACAGGTTTTGAGACTGTAAAAAAGCCAAAATATAAAACTGAACTCTAGTAAAGTCAGCGCTGATTTATGTCCAGTTAGAGACAATCCTTAAGGAGACGGGCACAAACACGTTTATCACCCATAACAGACTTTAAAAATCAGAAACTGTGGCTGTAGCTCCTGACTTTTCATAAAAAAGTAACACTCATTAAGTATTTAATCCCCCTAGATTCTTATCCTCCCATGTCAATCTCTCACTCCCCAAACTGAGTCCCGCAATTAGCCCCGGTAAAACCAGCCCAGCACTTCTCTCCATCTCCTGCAATAAGGAAGCCGCCCGCAGGTTATCACTTCTCCGTCATAGAGCTTTTGTCAGCTATTCCGATGAGCCCACTTTATGCCATCTGAATCTAAATTAAACCATTCATCTCTGTATACACGCCTTTATCCACTCCCCAAATGATCTGTAAATGTTCAGTCAGGGAGAAGTGAAAATGAATGTAAAAAAAAGAAGGGAGAGGATTCCCAGTTTGGGTTTAGAAAACGGCTGTCGGTGTTGGAAGAGAGAGAGGGGGCAATGAACTTCACAGTTGTTAAATCGTCTTTTCAGATCTCTTTTTCTGCATCGGCTCATAAGACGCTCAAAGAAAGAGGAACTTCGAGAATTCACGATACAGAAAGACAGAGGGGAAAGGAGGCGGGTGACTTGTCAAGTGTCAAGAGGAATCAGCGAAAGGTGTGAATAGAGGAGTTATCTTTTGATGTAGTCGAGTCACGACACGTCTCGCAGATGGAAATCATCGAATGTTTGTGTCACATTTCAAGGAGCAATTTTGAGTCTTTTACCCCGTCAGGTCTCCCAAAGTAAGTAAACAGAAGCAGCAAAGTTTTTTTTTTACACTTTGACACAACCTTTAGACATTTAAATCTCACTGTATCATCCTCATAAGACTTTGATTACTTATTTAAACTTTCTCTGTTTTTACCGGGTCAGTGTTTCAGTTTTCTCCAGCAGAATTATTTTATTGGGCCTTCAGATGGCTCTGCTACATGACTCTGTAGTGGAAATTACCACATGGTCTCAAAATCATGTACAAAAAACACAAAAGTAGAAGTCACAACTTCTTTTAAACAGAAATAACAATAAAAAGTTACAATGTCAAAATTTAACACGTTGTCTTTGCACTTGTTTTGTTGTTTCTTGTTGTACATCTGTTCTTTGTAAAGCTCAATCCTGTCATGCATTGCTCTTTTAGTTAATTGTGTTTATCTGACTTGAGGATTTAGGACATTCGGCATAATTTGTCATAGCTGGATTGACAGTTAAATACTCATGAAACCAACTAAATATCTTCGAAATCATCATTATGTCACAATGCTTAATAGAATAAAGCCATCATAACGAGATTTGGGTCATTTTCTTGATAAAAAGGAACATTAAATGATAGACTGGACTCCTCAAGCCCCCATCCAGCAAACTTGCTCAAGTTTTTAGATAAAGTAGAAAGTTCTATTGAACACTAAAAGGGGTAACATTCGTGTTAAAACTCTCAGGAAATACACTGATCCTACGTCAGAGAAAGACAAAGCAAGTGTTAAAGCTCATAGTAGATTAAAAACAGAAGGCACTTTGTCTGTTATTTGTTGTGCACCATCTGCATGTTTCATGATCATGATTTGGAGGCAGAAAAAGGTCAACACTTTCAGATCTGTCAGGTGTTATGATAATTTTGCTCTTGGGTTTCTTTGTGTCATTAGTCATCCTTTATGTGTTATTCCTGGTGAGACTTGTCTTGTTAATTTTTGATCGTGTTTCCACATCAAGTCTTTTTATTTTTCACTTATTGTTCCCTGTGAGTCTGGTTTAGTTTTCCCTCCTGATTGCACTCATTATTTTCACCCGTCTCTTGTCTCGCACCTGTAGTAATTTACCCCGAGTCAATTTAGATTCTATGTTTATAATGTATTTGTCAGTTCGTACTGTCACATGTAGTGACGGAATAAGCAGTTTTATTTAGTGTTCAGTTGACACGCGATGAACGACTCTTTTTAGTCAGTGATTTGGTTCAGGTTGTTCGACCAGATAATTTGTTTGTTTTGAATGAATCGTTCATGAACCGCTCATCAATTAACAAGAGTTGAGTTGAGGAAACATTAGAAAGAGAGGACTCGGTTCAGTTTGTTTGACCAGATGATTTGTTTGTTTTGAATGAATCGTTCACAAATAGCAGATCATTGAACAAGAGTTGAGTTGAGGAAACATAAAAAAGAGAGGAAAAAAAAGGGAGGACCCTGGTGGAGACCAACTTAAATATTGATTTCTAAAAACTCAAGAGTCTAATCTGCAGCAAACTAAAAAAAATCCAGAATTATTGAAACACAGGGAGAACATGGCATGAGCATTTGATTTGAAATGTACAACTCTTTTTAGTCCGTAATTCAGTACAGTTTGTTCGCCCAGATGATTTGTTTGTTTTGCACAAATCGTCCATGAACGGCACATCACAAGACAAGAGTTGAGCTCGGGAAACATAAAAAAGAGGGGAAAAATAGGGAGGGCCCAGGTGGTTACCAACTTCAATATTGATTTATAAAAATCCACGAGTCCAAACCTCAACACAACACAACACAAGGAGAAGATACAAGATGGGAATCATGAAAAAGGAAGACATAAAGAATAACTACTGTCACAAAGAAACAAGATAAATCCACTAGAAATACACAAAACAAAAGGACAACACATGATTCATCAACTTTGGTAGTTTGACTTCTCCCTTTTTATAACTGTTCAGGAATAAACTTTGATTAGTCTCTAAGAACTGTTAAACCAAAGAGATCTTTCTCGATTATGTTTGAGCAACAACAACTCGACTCACAACACTAAAAGTTAACTTTCTGCTTTTTTCCTCCAAAGCCATAAAGTCATATAAAAGCTTTATATTGAATTCACCAGATGTTAGATTAGATGTTTACTTCAAAACACAGTTAGCACTAGAAGAAACCTGTCACAGATGCATACATGTACATGTATTCATCCACCCACACCCTTTGACATCCACTTCTCTTCCACTCTCAGTTCCTGTAATTAAAGTGACAACTTCATGTAGAAGTCACATTTGATCAGAGCAGGAATCCTTCAGGTGACATCACCTTTACATCCTGACACATGTGGAGGATTTCTGGGAAGCAGTCATGAATCTTGCACAGCTTTCTTCTAACGAGCGAGCGGTTAGTCACAATCCAAGTGTCACGCAGAGCAACGAAGCCGCAAAATGCTCAAACTGCCTAATTAACACTCGTGCCCATCGTGGATCCTGGAGAGAAAATCACTCACAAGTTTCCATCAGCAATCTTTTTCCCCTCAGAAAGATGAACAGGGCCAGAAGTTCACCCTGTTGCTTTGTATGCAAATAGAAGAGTGGACTAATATCTCTGGCAGCCACTGCTCTTTGCTGCTTTAATAAAACTGGAGGAAAATGAAGTAAAGGTGGTGAGAATAATGATTACGACAGAGGATTGCTGTGAGCCTTTTGATTGGTTTCATCCAGAGTTGGTTGTCTTGCCTTCGGATGTCTGTGAAGTCAAGCCTGGACTGAATAAAAAGGTGGGGGTTTGATACTCAGGATTTTTCATTCCTGAGGCAAGTTAGTTGAGCCAATGCCAGGCTTAATCTAGGAGGAATTCACTTTGACTCAAAAACTTCTCATTTCAATCACAAAGGTAAAAGCAAAGGTAAAACTTGAGAAAATAAGCTTGAAGAATTGTATTCGAGTTTATAGACAGGAAAGTTTTCTGAGACGCATGTCAAATCATCATAGTTGTTGTTGGAACATCCATGATGAGAATCCCTAGTTTCACCACATCCCAAAGAAGCTCAACTGGACTGAGAACTGGTGACTGTGGGGGCCATTAGAGTCCAGTGAACTTATTAAAACCAATCTGAGACTGTTTGAGCTTTGTAACATGGAGCGTTATCCAACTGGAAGCATCAATGAGAAGTTGGGTACATTGTGCTCATTAAGGGATGGACATCAGCAGCAGCAACACTCAGGTAGGCTGTGACTTTATGCCCCTTTTCACCCATTTTCACCCATTTTTGTCACCTTTAATTTGTTTATATTGTTGTTCTTGCAAAGTCAGTTTTCAAAAGTTTGTCTCTTTGGTTGAGCAGCGTTGAGTAACACTGGTGTAGAGCATAAAATATTTGCTTTATGAAAAGAAAGATCTAGTATTCTGACACATTTCAGGTTAAAGAAATATTTCACTGTTTGCGATTTGAATATTGCAGCAGGACATATTGTGATTTAATCTAATTTTTGATTAGCTGTCCAGCCCTAGTCTCTGGATGGCTTCAGGCTACTCACAAATCATCAAAAGTCAGAGTGTTATCATTGAAAGAAAAAAAAAATTCTCATAACCTTTACCTAGCAAGGCTCACATGTCCAAGGAATGGGCAGACCAAAGAAGAAGTTCCCAACTTAATCTTTGTTTTTTGTTTTGGTAATTTTTCATTGATGACTCCCTGATTTCTACTAATTTTAAAGGCTTACTTCTGAGTTTGCATAGCATAACTTTTTTTCATTTATGCGACTTTATGTGGAAAAGTGAAGGGAGAGTTATTCACTTCGCCATGTATTGTTGTACTTCTTCAATGTAGTTCGTAGGGAGGCATTTTATATCAGGTAAAATATAACCTACGTTAATGATGGTGTAACTATTCTTAGTGATAGTGCTCCTTCATCTCCATTCTGATGCTTCAGCAGGTGGTCTTCACCATGTCTACATGACTAATTACACTGAGTTGCTGTCTTGTGATTGGCTGATTAGATATTTGTGTCAACGGGCAGCTGAAGAGGTGTGTAATTAAGCGGCTGGTGAGTATAAATCCATCTTTCTGTCATTAAAGATCAGTTTTGAGCACACACGGTTGCATTTTATCAGAGTTAATCTACTGGATGTGGAAACAATTCAAATCCTTTCCAAAGGTGGCAAAAATATCTGTAATTAATTGAATAAAAGTGTTTCTTGACTTTACATGAATAACAAACAGCAGTAACTTTAGCTGGGGTGTCATGGTTGAAAAAATGGATTTAGATTTCATCCAGCAAAAAACGAGTTTGTGCAACTGAAGGTAAAGCAACAAGTCCACAGTGTCATTTAAAGCCTGCAGCATCATAACCTCACTCTGCCGCTCGTTTGCTTAAATCTAAATGAACTAAATGTAACGTTGTTTGTAAGGAGATCCATCTTCAGCCTCAGCCTCTGTAACAAATCATCGCAGCCGACATGAAACACCGCCGAGCTGCCGCTGCAGACGTCACCACCACCAAATATAACAGCGGGTTAGAAAATCATGTTTCATAGAGACAAGAGTCGTGTCTGTCAACCCCTGTGTGAAGGTGTGCGTGCGTGACGATGACTCGTTTCTGATTGTGGTTTGATGCCTCACCATGACAACACCTGCTGATCACCTGTTGAGACGGTCGGATGGTAATAAACTCTTTCCTCCTACTTCTCTCTCTTGTTATATCATCTTGAACTGTCAGCGTCTCCCAGCGGGACATCGGTGGGTGTCAGCGCGCTGTCAGAGGCCGGCACTCTTCGTCGGGGTGGGATTGGTGTGTTTGTGTGAGAAAAGTTGTGGACTGAGAGCGTGAAATGATACCAAGGAGACAGCAAGAAACCCAAGGTGAAAAAACAGACTGACTGGGAGTAAGAGGAGAGCGGCCTGTGTGAGAGACAGAAAATGAGAGGGAGGCAGAGGGGGAGAGGGCGGGGGAGTTATTGACCTGATGAGATGTGAGATTGGTGGTTTGGGACCGTTGACAGGAAGGCGGACCGTTGTGACATGTTGTCTTCAGGGGCCTCTCTGGGACACTGAGCCTGTCTGGTTAAAATAGTTTTATACTTACAGGCTGTTGTCATGTGAAGTCAAAAGCAGTGGCATGTTAATGTAAGCCTGCTTATAAGATGTGGTTTATGTTCGCTCCTCTTGATGGCTTCGCACTGAAACAACACTGTTGTGACAGTAGCGTGCGGCGAGCTGTTACAGCCTGGTGGTCCCTGCATGAAACTCGATTGGTGGCAGCCAGTCTCAGCGTCTATTTTTGCACTGTGTAAGCATATTTCTTATGCTGTTGTGGTTCCATAACAATTTCTCATTTACTAATCTCTCAAAATTCAGCATGAAAGTCCCCTTGATGACACTACGCTCTGATTAGAGTTTGTTTGCCTCCAAAAATAAAGAGCATGCCTTGGACAGAGTCACATAAATGATGGCACTCATGGGAAATAGAGTTTGTGTACTAGCAAAAGGTGTCACTGCAATCAGCACTTTTAAATGGGCGTCAGAAATGGAGGATAAAGCTTTTGGTCAGTAGCAACAACATCCTCCAAACAAGGTCAACGTTGCTGAGATTAGACGCAGTAAGACAGTCATTTGAATCTCTTCAAAGATCCTCAGGGTTACAGAACAAAAAAGTCAAGTGGTAGACCAAAACAGATTCCACCAGCCATGAGTTCCAGGATCTGATTGGCTGTCCATTAAGGTACAGGATTCTCAACCTAATTTGAGGCCGTTACTGGAGTCGACTGGAGCCCAATAACTATCAGACAGCGTCAAAGAGAGAAGGAACAAAAACCTCATCCAAGGCCTCGTCTCTTTCCACTGTTGTTCATTTGTACTTTGACAGAGAGCAGCAAACATGGGACATTGAAAGATGGAAGAAAGTTTGATTCTCTGAAGAGAAAAAGTTGAACCTTGATGGTCCTGATGGCGTCCAACATTTCTGTCATGACAAGGAGATCCCACTGAGATATCATTGAAATAACCGAGCTTCAGGTTGTACAGGGGCATCAAACAGCTGCTGACTATGTGGAGAGGTTACAAGGGTCGTCCTTCATGACTGAGGGCCCTATTCTGTGTGCTGATAACTGGGTTTTTCAACAAGACAGCCCTGCAGTTCACAAAGGACTTCTTCTCCTTCCAGAGGAATAATCTCACTCTTTTAGAGCATCCTGTGTGTTCCCCTGATCTAAATCACATTGAGAACATTATGGGATGGATGGAGAAGGAAGTTTACAAAAATGGAACTTGACAGTGGATGCCAAACTTGAAGCAACTTCACCACCTGGAGCAAAGTTCTCACTATCCTCCTTGAAACACTCACCTCAAGCATCGACAAGAACAGTTGGGCTCCTCATTACTGAGTCCTTTTTTCAATCTTTTATTTATATTTTAGGGTGTTTTTAGTTCTTTTGAGCTGTGGTCTTAAATTGATGAACACACTATTTCTCTTTAATTGGTTGCAATAAATTTAATACTCAATCTTTTTTCATCTCACTTCCATCTCTTATTTTTGCATTTTGAACCTTTTTAAGATCCAACAGGGAAAAAATGTAAATTTGTGCAATTTTTCAACCAGTCATAAATTTTTAATCAGGTGTGTATTGGATTTTGCTTTTTTCAAGATGAGTTGTTGACTTGTACCAAGGAACATGCTTCTCTGAGTTTTTTTTTTTTTTTTTTTGCTTAAATCAAGTTTATTTCACTTATTTTGTTTCAAGAAGTTTGTTTTCAAGGACTTCCATCTAAATGTAAGCAATTTCCTCTTCTAACACTCGAGAAAACTTCTCAGGGCTCACTTATTACAGTATTCAAAATTATCATTTCAATATTTTGAGTCGGATAAAACTATTTTTTGTATGACAGATATTTGACAAGTTTTCAGAAATTTTATTGTCAAATGAAGTGTTTTTACCTTTTTTCGTATGTGTATGTGTGTGTTTTTTATCTGTTTTCTATCAAAGAATATAATGAAAGTAGCATTTAGATGACCATCATAGCTTCCTACCTGTTATCCCCCCTGTTTGTTTACTTTGAAGTCTTGTTTTGTGATGAGAGATGACAGGTCAGAGGCAGATGCTCAGAAGTTAAATCAGAGTTTCAGACATGTTTAGGTGGTCAAGAATGGGATTCATTCATAATTCAGAAAAAAGAGGACGGAGCATGAATAAACAGAGCAGATCTAAAAATAAAGCTCCAGTCTCTGCATTTTGTGCTCTGGCCTAAAATATGTCATACCTCAGTGTCCTTAACTCCCCTCCAGGATAAAATATGTGTGACCTGAGGTAGTGGTGTGAATCAGGAGAAAGAGGTCACAGTGAGGACTCTGTAGACAGTCCATATTTAGCGCACCTCTCTGTGAATAAGCATGAGGTCCTAAAAATAGTCACTTTGCCCTCTGCCCTCTGTCCCTGCATTTATTTGGACGCCACATTTAGAATTAATTTGCAGGCAACTTGCAAGACACGGCGATACTTCCAAACCCGGAGGCAGACATTTGACCCACCATCAGGTGCGGCTGAAGATTCGTGACTGGGTCTAAACTGAAAGTACAAAAGGAGAGTTGGATCATTGGCTAAGTGTCAGGTTTCTTTTTGGTTTTGTCAGGGGGATTTGAGGTTTGAAGGTTGTGTAGAGTTTGCATGTTCTCCTTGTACACGTATGGGCTCTCTCAGGCTTTCAGTTGGTCATGCTTGTCCAGTTGATGGAGACTCTAAACTACCTGTTTCACACTCCTGCATTTATTTCACCTAATATTCGATAATATACACCAGATACATAGAGCCAAATCTTGTTTTTACTATTTGAGGCTTTTATCTAAGATGTGATCTGTTTAATTGTTTAAAGAGGGGCTATTGTGCTTTTCATTCTGTCTCTCTTGTGCTCCTGTAGCAGCAAAACATCATAAAAGTTCATATTTTTCTATCATTGATCTTTTAGAAATCCCTTATTTCAGCCCCTGTCTGAAAAACTTTGTTGTGGTTACTGTCTCTTTAAGGCTCCCTGGCCCACAAACCCCTTCTCTCGGATTGGCCAGCCCTCTAGATGGCCAATCCGGGGAGCTGGACTATTTCAAGCCAGCCCCACCAAGAGATCATAAGCCAGAAAAATAGATTCCTGTGTGATAATCTCTGTGAAGATCTCATTTCTTTTTTAGAACAGAGCATTTTGATCAGTTTACAGACAGATTCAGAGATTTCTACAACATGTGAACGTGTAGTGGTTTGAAAGTCTGCACATGTTTAGTCTAAACATCCAACATTGTTTGGGTATATCCATGTTTGGAAAAGAAGAATACCCTTTTCCTTGATTGTAGGATTATATTGTTTATTTTTAGACCTTTTAATGAATTAGCTCCACATTACATCTCTAATCTCCAGTGAGTCTACACCCCCTAAAGATCTTTGAGGTCTGCTGCCTCTTGTGGTCCCAAAACCAGACTAGGAACTAAGTCTGGCCACGTCCCAGACCTTGTCACAAGCTGTGTCCTCATTTAGAAAATCCCAACCTCATAAACTGTTAAATTACCTGAAACTTGTTTTAATGTCTCAGCCTCTAACCCAGCATGAAAGTTATGTGGACTCTGTCTTGGTTTGTTTCTTTCGTTTGATTTTCTTTAACTTTTTAGTGTTTGATTTTGGATGTTTTTTTCTTAGGGTTTGCTTGTGAGTCAGGTTCAGTCTCATCTGATACCCATGAGCTCTTGTTTTCCACATATCACACCTGCTCTTTGCTTCAGAACCCTAAAGCTCAGAGACCTCGAGCTGCCGTTTATATACCTCATAAAAACAGCCGAAAGAAAAACACTTAATCTGACTGCATCCTCTATTTTTCCCTCTTCAGGATGTGCAAAGCTCGGCTCCTCCAGACTGAGTGAAGGAGCCAAACCCCCAGTGAGAAGATAGAAGAGGAAACATAACATGGGAGAGAGGCGTTGTCATGGAGACGGCAGAAAACATCTCTGCTTGTTAGATTAGATTTGGACAGATTCAAACATTTCTTCTCCAAATCTCTGAGCTAAAACAAAAGAAACATTTCTTGTAAAGAACAAAGCAACTGATTCTTAAATCTCTTCAGTCAAGTCAAGAGTTATTTCCTGTAATGACCAAAACTGTGCATCAGAGACTTTTACCATCTGCTGATAATTTCTAATTGAATGGAAGAATTAAACAAATGGGACAAACAGATTGAAGAATTGTTGAGCCAGAGTTGAAGTGTTCTTTCGGTAAAAATGTTCTGATCAGTGATAACACATTCTTTGTTTAGATTCACAGCGTGCTTTCTTGTTTCTTAACATCCAAACTTATCTTCAGTGGGGCATTTCATTTAGTGAGTGCATCTTATTTGCTGCCAAATTGTGAGGTGAATAGGACTAAAAAGGCTTTCAATACCAACAGGTGTTCTTCGAAATTGAATTAAAAATGGACAACATGGCAGCTCCCCAAAAGTGGAGCCAAAACTCACTTTAGTCCCACTCTCTCCATGTTAACAAATGGGACATGGGTCAAACTTTAAATAACAACTCATAAGAAAAGACATGAATTTTGGCATTTTAACTACAAAGAATTAGAGCCTCAGTGAAAAATAACAAAAAAGTGATACTAGAATGATACAATCCAGCAAACCAATCATAGGGCTTGCAGTCTGCTGTGATGCAAAGTTACATCTTTTGAAGAGGTGAATAACAGGCTACGTACATAAAAGGCTACATTTTGAATATTTAACCCTCTGGTGCATGAATTATAAAAGTGAGTGTCAGGATTTTTCCCTTGAGTGTTTTCATTTCCCCCCTTTAAAAAAAATAAATTTGTAACTGAGCATTAAATATAAAAAAGTGTGAACTTAATGTAAATATTACTTTTTTTGATTGACTTTTCTTCTTTTGTTTTTTTGGTAATTTCATGACTAATCTTTTTCTAATGCTTTGTGAAACATTTTAACTCTTTCTCATCCACTTTAACAATGAATAGTTTATGGTTTATAAGCTTTTTCACCCTCAAATCATTGTCTTTAACTTTTTTAAAAATATTTATATGTTTGAAAAAAAGAATTGAAAACATTTTTTCAGGCCCTACGAAGAATAAAAATATCCTGACACAGGCTAATATGAATTTCCACCACATGAACCATTGAATTTAGGAGTAAATTATTTTTAAATAGGTGTCCACTGTAGTCACCACTATGCACCACAGGGTTAAAACGGACTTAATTTTTGTGCTTCCTCATGAAGATTCAAGGGTTTGTTGAGGTTTTACCCTGTCTTAGCCACCCTCACTTATCTGTCACATGAACACCCTGGTGTGTGTGTGTGTGAGACAAAGAGAGAGAGAGTGTGTGTGCTTTTCAGTGTGGATCAGAATGAACGAGAATTTATTTTTTCAATTCAGTCAAAATGAAACCATAGCTCAGACCTTTAACTCCCTAATCCAAGCATTACCGCCACTGCACTGGAGGCGAGAACAGCGATCTGGCCCTGCAGCCGCGCGGGTTAAGTGATAGTTTTGAAGCTGTAGCTGAGCTGTAAATGACAGCCGGCCTAAAACGAAGGAGGAGGGTCGGAGACAATGTGGAACCTGGAGCTGATATTATCTGTCCAGACTTTAACAGCAGAGAGAAACACTGAGATGAAAGGTTCAACTTGATGGCCTGAATGATGAACGATGGTAATAACTCGCTTTATGTTTGTAGGATGGTGGAGAATTCGTACTTAACTGTTCAATAAATTATACTTCAGCTGTCAGTATGAGCTGTTTAGGTTGCTCCACTGATGTTAGAGATATGTAAGATGTTATTCACCACCTGCAATTCAATGTTTGATCTCCTTGTAAGACAAAATCTGATAAAACTTTGATAAAAGAGCTGAAAATATTGAGTTGATAATTCATTTATAAAGCAACATGGGATGACCACAGCTGTAACTAAGCTGTAGCTGTAACATTTTCTTTCTTTTCTCCCCACCTCAGTCTGTTGCTCTTATTGTTTTTATTCACAAGAAAGCTGAAGTAAGTCGTACCTGTTTCTAGTCAGGGTTTAACCACAACAAAAGTCCCATTTCTTATCAGGTCAGTACAGACTCCCAACAAATCCTGGTTCTTAATACAGCTCTGTTTGCAAACAATACACATGTTCTGATGGGGAATAGACAAATACTCCAAGTTTCGCTTCCTTTAAAATGACTAAAACAATGAAAACCCCCATATCAAGGCTGTAGATTCTTTGCAAAAGAAGACAAGACTTTTAATTTGTTGCAGAGAGCCAAGAGGAGGAACTTTATGAAAATTGTTCCCTCTAATCGTAGACATGCAAAAGATCTTTAAATAACAGCAAATTACTCGTGTGTGTGTGTGCCAGAGATACCGAAGCATTCACAAATAAGTTCAACTTTAATCCTGAGAAATTTCACTGGGAACAAAATGCACAAAAAAATCAAAGACTGAAATAGCTTTGCTTGGGAGATGCTTCATAATTAGAACAAAAAAAATAAACAAGTCTTGATGAGGAAAAGTTTGAAGAGACCTGATCAAAGCAGGTAGTTTCTCTTTCAGGAAGAACTGGAGGTGAGTTTGCAAACTGTTTCTCTGTCATCTGCAAATGTTGGACAGAATGTTTACAAAAACTTGGAAACACCAATTGTGTTTCTATTACACCTAAAGTTGTGCAAAACCTAAATATTGCAATAAGAAAAATGGTAAAAAAAAAATTTTTTAAATCTCTCAGACTTCAATAAGAAGTTTTTCCACTCCCATTTGGTAATTTTTCAGAAGTTTCTATATTGAAATCTATCATAGAAGATCAATGGAAGCACGTTTTATTGCAAAATCGAGTCACTACACATGGCAAACCCCATACACACACTTGTGCACCAAAGTTTTGCTGACACCAAAGATTTCACTAACTTCCCTATATTATTTTTTATTTATTGTTTATTACATATTTATTTTCTTTTTTTATTCAAAAAAGTGTAATGTAAAGACCAGCATTACTATTAGAATCTTAAAAAGTTCGATATAACAGACGACCCTTGCAAGTCAGAAGTGGGCGTATTAATTCTATGGTATCCACATATAAATACTCACACACTACTCATATGAGGATTTAACACTCTAACAAAACATTTATATCAATTAATAAATGCAGAATAAAACATATGTGTAACTTACCTCAAGGTTTTGTACTATGTTCTCATGTAAAATGTCCATAAAATAAAGCATTTTAATCAAAAACGTGGTCACACCATTATGTATATTCATCTGTGATTTCTGTGGTCTCCTCTTTTTGTATCTTCTTGTAAAAAATGCTTTACTGCAGGTTGATTTTTTTTATTCTGCCATATGATCTTTTTCTGACTGATCGTTAGCTATCACCTTTTATCAGGACCTGATGTATTCAGTCACAGCAGTTTTGAATGTTGTTTATTTTTCTCTATGTGTCAATGTTAAACCTTTGTACCAGACGTATTGTTTAGTGATTGGCTGGAGTCACACAGTCCTATTTAAGATGGCTCCTTCAGTCGGCACAAACTTTTTTTTTAATCAAAAGTGAAATAAAATCAAAATCACTGAAGTACTTGTGATCAAATAAATAACCAAAAAAGTAACCATATTGCATGGAACCATTAAAGCTCAGTATCACCCAGCACTACAGAATGCTGGTCAGTTTTAAAACTATGAGGCAAGTTTTCTTCGCATAGACTTTAGTGGGATAAAAGCTCAAATTGCACATCATTACCTTTGTTTTGCTAGTGTTGCAGTTTTCGCGAATTCTCGCTCCCTATTTTCTACTCTTAGGAGTCTTTGCTCCCAAAGTAGAGCCATGCAAAGCCCAAAACTTCTTCTATGCAGATAATTCTTTCTCTTGGAGACTTTTTCCTTGCACTGCAGCTTATTTTTATGACTTGACATTGAAATTCTGTTTTCTTACTTGCAAACAGCACTGAAGCACAGTGAATACCAACCCCCAAATCACCAAGACATCTGGGTAAAGATATCCTCTAATCTGCCATCTAAATACTGCTATCCACCTAAAACAAGCCCCCAAACATTCACAAATCACCTCAGACAAACCCTCAGTCTAATAAATCCATCCTCCACCAGCAAAAAGTGGCATTTTCTCCAACCACGACTCCTAAACACTCATATAAATTCATAATCATGACTCCAATTTCTGAGCGGCTGACGGAGGCCTGGACAAGTGCTCATTATGGGGGATGGATGGGTGGATGGATGGAGATGGAGGGGATGGATGGCAGAGTCTGGCTGTTAAGGAGCTGCTTTTGACATCCCCCCACCCCTCACCTGTCTCGTCATTAATGGCAAAGAGGCCGAAGCCGTGATTAACATGGATGAGCTTTTGCTTGAGGAGAAGAGAGGCTACGCACTCACATTCCTCCTTAACCCGGCGCAAACTGCTGCTTCCTCCACCCTCAAAGGCATTATCTCACAGCGCTGACAAACAAGGATCTGTGTCGTAGCCGTGCCTTACAGCTGAGCATGTGGGTCTAATAATCCTCCGGAGGTCAGAGGTCACCGGGTAATGCGACGACGTGTGTGTCCCGGGGAGAGGTAGATGTGTATCTCTGCGAGTCATCTGAGGAGCAGCTACATCGATTTAATGCCGACTGATTCTTTAGAGTTTTTCTCTTCACAGTTAAGGCAATAAAACGTGTCGTCAGATTACAGATTGCTCCATGAAACAGAGCTCCACACCAGGAAAGAGCCGTTTTCAGTCGACTGAGTTGAGTCACTGAGTCTCTAAATTTTCAATTTTTTTTTTGCTTTTTCTGCTCTGCTGTTTTTCTCAAGCTTGGGAGATGTTTGTCAATCATAGAAAAAAAGTCTGAAACCACAGCTGGAAAAGATTGAAAACCCCAAAATCTACAACAGCAGAAAAAGTAGTTAAATAAAATCAAGAGTACCAGAAGGAAAAACCAACAGGGTGGCACAGAAACGTGAGGAAAAGACACAAAGAAACGACATACTTCACATTTGAACACCTTTTCATTCTTGGCTTTTCCTGCTAAAATATTCCAATTAGATACAGCAAGAAGGAGGAGGAAATGAAGATTTATTCTGGTTTGATATCACTGCATTATCTGAGAGCGGTAACATGAAAATGAAAATGAGGCAAGCAATATAGGTGATGAAATTTTGTTTAATGTGAACGGCCGTCATGCTTGAAAGTATCTACTGAGTTCACAACATAGAGTATACACTGCCACCTGGAAAAAATATACTGCAAAAACACATCCTATGATCATGGAAAAGAGGTTAGTCTGTTTAAAAAGGGTCAAATCACTGACAACAAGCAAAGAAAACATCTAAGGAGATTACAGAAACTACTAAAATTGAGTCAAGAACTGTCCAACGCATTATTAAAAACTGCAAGGATGATGATCGACCATCACTCATACATTCTGCCGAATCAAACTGAAGAAAAACAACTGTAGGATTCAGAAGTACTTTTAATAGTGAAAGTAAGAGCATTTCCATAAGCAGGATGCGAAGGGGACATAAGGGGTTGGAACTAAACAGCTGTGTAGCTCTAAGAAAACCACTCATTAGTGAGGCTAACGGGGAAACAAAGGCTTGAGTTTGCTAGGGAGAATAAAGCTTGGACTCTGGAAGAATGGAAGAAGATCATGTGGTCTGATGAGTCCAGATTTACCTTGTTCCAGAGTGATGGGTGCATCAGGGTAAGGAGAGAGGCAGGTGGAGTGATGCACCCATCATGCCGCGTGCCTACTGTACAAGCCTGTGAGGGCAGTGCTATGATCTGGGGTTGCTGCAGTTGCTCAGGTCTTGGTTTAGCAACATTATGTTCCCAAAGAATGAGGTCAGCTGACTACCTGAATACACTGAATGACCAGGTTATTCCATCAATGGATTTTTGCTTCCCTAATGGCACGGGCATATTCCAAGATGACAATGCCAGGATTCATGTGGCTCAAATTTTGAAAGAGTGGTACAGGGAGCATGGATTGGCCACCACAGAGTCAAGACCTTAACCCCATTGAGAATCTTTGGGATGTGCTGGAGAAGACTTTGTGCAGTGGTCAGACTCTCCCATCATCAATACAAGATCTTGGTGAAAAATTAATGCAACACTGGATGGAAATTAATCTTGTGACATTGCAGAAGCTTAATGAAACAATGCCATGGCTAAAGGTAATCCAACATAATATTTGAGTGTGGGACAGTCTCTCTTTCTGAGGCCTTCCAAGGACATCAAACCAGGAAAAAGTCATTCTTAACACACCCCACACCACAGGATAATCAGACACAATGTTGTTTGCAAACATCAAGCAGTCAGACTTTTGCTGACTTTGATCATGAGGAGGAGATCAGGACAGAAATCAGCCCAATTATCCTGCAGTGTGTGTCCACCTTTAGTATTTAAAACCTACACTTTGTGAATGGAGGCTTTAGTCCTAAAAATAAATGCACCCCAGGTTTGAGTCCAACCCAAAACCCTTGACAGCAAGTCATATGTCACTCTTTCAAATTTTCAAATTTTATAAATCTTACTCAAAGATCTGGTTGAATCATTATACTGGTGTCATTTTATTGATTAAAGGGTTGAATTGAACACTTTATGGTAATTTACAGGAGAAATCAAAATATCGAGATATATCGTGAATCACGATAGAACCAAAAAAATATCAAGGTATCGATTTTGGGCCATATCGTTGGATGTGGATGGAGGAGAACCACAATGGGTATTTGTTTTCAAATTTCTATTTACATGAATATGTCCTTTTAACAACAAATTTACAGTTTATAGATTAGAAACGGATTGGTATAATTTGTGAAATCAAACCAAAGTGAAGTAAATAATTAAATTAATCCTCCTCTTTGTCTTTTGGAGAGAACTTTTCAGCCTTTGGTTCATCAGATATCATGATGTATCCTTACATAATGCTTTTAAAGTTGGTAGATAACCACAATGTAGCTGTATCATTATTTTATCGTTTGCCAAGTGGTGTATATTTTTCTGTATCTGACTATTTCAGACGCCAAAAGAAAGTGCCACTTGTTTAGAACCAATATTAATACTTGTGATAAATTTAATCTGTATTTTTGTGGTTCAGTCCTGTTGGTTTCACCTTTTCTTCTATCTTTTTTAATGTCTTCTCCAACAAGTTTGATGCACCTCAAAGCCTCCCTACAGTAAATTCTCCCCCAACGCTGCTCAGTCAACACAGTCACAACCTCATCAGAGTTTACTCCGCATCACCGAGAAAACTAAATCCAATAAGAAATGTATTTTCTGTCTGAATTGGTAGATGTTACGGATGGCTGTAGAATAACACATTGACAGGCTCTCAAAAGAGATGCATAATGAGAGGGGGGAGGTAGAAAGAGAAGGAACCAGAGAGAGAAAAGGGGGGGTAGAAAGAAATACGACGTGCACGGCAGCTCGGTGAAAGCAAACAGCTAAATTAGTCATGGAATGGATGCAAATTTGCTTCCCCTGAGTTTTGCATGCCAGAATTACCCCGAGAGAAGCAGAGGGTGAATCATGCCAACCTCCCGGCGCCATGTGATTTATTAGCAAACATCCAATTCAATAAGAGAGTGCTTAACATTCAAAAAGCTGTGAAAGTCTCATAAGGTGGCATTAACTATATGATATTCTAGCAGAGGGGAAGGCAAGACAAGAGAGCGTGGAGAAACAAACACGCCCACTTTTCCCCAACGATCGTGGTCTGACGTGCCAAGTGGGACTGTGACAGACTGAAAACTCACTTGCCCTTTCCGCGCATGCATGTTACCGCTCATTAACATAGACAACGAGGTTCATTAATTGACACTCCAGCCAAAAGAGCCTCTACGCTTTGAAAAGGGCAGAGAGAGAGAGAGAGAGAAGAGGGGAGAGGGAAAGAGAGGAGAGAGGGGCGGAGAACAGCAGAGGAGACGAAAATAAGCGAACTCAAAAAGCTGTCACACTCCTGTCTGGAGATCAAGTTTAAGAGGAGCACGGTGTCTGTGGTCCTTATGTATCTGAAGTCAAACTATGAAGAAGTGAGAAAGCTCTTGAGACCAGGGTGAAGTGTTCCACCTGCAGACTCTTCTGTTAGAATCACTCGGAGGTGATGGATTCTTTCAGAGAGGGGATTTTGTCGCAAGGTCTTGAACTTTACTGTGTATCCTCCAAAGGTGTTATAGATGTTTTCATCTTACCCCCCAATTCCTATGGCCTAATTGTTTAAAAATGCACACTGAGGTGTTGTCCTTAGAGCCAGACTTGTGCTGAAGTGTCTTCTTGGTCTGCAAACCACACTAATCTGCCCCTTTGGCCAGTTAAAACACAATAAACCACCCACCAAGGATCCATAATGTGCTGAGGTCACATTACGGATCCCTCTTGGGCGACAAAAGGCACATTATTTTGAGAGCAAAAATATGTTGAAGTGCCCTCTCATGAGCAAAACACTTCCTAAAGTGCACTCCTTGGTGCCAAACTTGCAAAGAAGTGCCCTTTCAGGAGCCAAAACACATGCATAAGTGCCCCACCACATACCAGACATGCGGTACAGTGCCCCCTTGGACACCTAAATATGCCAAACTTCCCTCTCATGTGCCAAAAACACATCTTTAAATGCTCGCTGCCGTGCCAAAACACATGCCAAAGTGCCCTCCTAGTTGGCAAACCACACTAATCTGCCCCTTAAAACATGATATACTGCCCTACTGGGAGACAAAACACATGCAAAAGTGCACTTCGGGAGCCAAAAAGCAGACTGAATGCACTTTTTCTTTTGCCCTTTAAAATGTCTGCGTGTGCCCCTGCTACCTTATGTTCAGCTTAAACAGGAACAAGGGGGGACTTTCAAAACACAGTCTGACAAATGATGTTTAGATACTAAAAAACTCAATTTGCATCCTTAAAGTTAGTGAAATCAAACTACCAATAAAAGTTAAAGAGAGGTGTTTTTTATTTTTTGTATTATCCAGAGGATGGCACTCTGAGCAGCAAGAGGTCACATTACTGCTTGTAACTGCTTGTGGCGCCACTTTTTAGCGCAGTTCTTACATCTCATGAGATGTAATGATGAGAGTCAATGTGTCTGAAAACATTATAACAGTTTTCATCTTCTTTTCCCCCCTATATGAGGAGTAAAGAGGAGACAGGAATTATTGTTTCCCAGCAGAAAATCTTGCCTATGTTTGGACAAAACTTCAGTATGATCATATTTTTGTATCAAAAAGGTAAAAACAGGCTGTGCATTGTTCATATTCTGGCTCAGGGAGACAACATGGAGAAAGTCTTTTTGAACTTTCCCAAGAGAAAAAGAAAGAGCAAAGCAGAAAATACAACTGCTTCGGCAGGTTATGGGATTCATGTTTGTTCCTCTTATAATTTTAGCCAGTAAATAGCTGGGATACAACTTATAAACTGTGTTATTGAATTCAATTTAGGGCTCTGTGGACAGATAATCTGTGTCTAATACTAGTAAGACACCACTCTGTCAAAGCACAGGGCGTTGTTGTTAGTTTACTGGCTGTGTGTGTTTTATGTGAGTCTGAACGGTGTGTGTGTGTGTGTATTTTTGCAGGTGCTCAGCGGGACGGGGAGGAATTGATTGACTGCGGAAATTGGTTCTTACATTTCAAAGTCAAATTAGCAAATGTGGGGAGAGGGTGGTGTCATTAAGTAATCCTCACCTCGCTGACAAGATGTTTCATCCGCTGAAGCAATATGAAGTTCATACATCTACAGAAAAAGAAACTCTGTCTCCACAGCTCCAGGCAGCGTTCTAAAAAAAGTATCCAAAACCTGTGAGCCGAGCTTCTCACATTTTCAGGATTGATTTTATACCGGCAGGATCTACGAGGTCACGAAATGTTGACAATAATTTGATGACATTTTCAAGGGGAGGCGGGCGATCCTTCATTCATCACTCTAAAACAAACAGTGATATCGGCTCCATATTGATCCAGTACAGCAGTGATTTTTGACTCATCCACTTCAGTTCTCTCTGAGGAAAACAGGTGGTCTTGATGGAAGAAAGTTCACATTCGGTGACAGATGAGCAGAAGATTACAATTACAGGCAATTAATGATGCCAAGCAAGCAATGCAATGGGATAAGAGGGATCATGGCTCTGGGACTTTTGCGAAAAAGTAAAAGCAACCCCCAAGCTTCAAAGAATTTGGCTTTGGGGAAGTTTGCAGTTAAGTGCAAAGTTCTTTGGATGGTTTTGGGCATCAAAATGAGATTCCTTCTGGTCGCCTTCTATTGGTGGTTTTCTAGCAGTGTCCAACCCTAACATTAGGGCTGCACGATACGGCCTAAAAACCAATATCCTGATATGTTTAGGCTACATCCCAATACACGCTATACATCTTAACATTCTAATTTCTCCTCTAAATCACAGTATAAATGTTATAATTAATCTACTGATACAAAAAATGACACTGACAAAAATGATAAAGTCACGATGAGGTTAAGTTTGGTGAAATTTTAATTTAAACCAAACTTTACATGGTTATATATTTTTAGTTCCAGTGAAATAATTCATTCAGATTTATTCATCTGGCCGAATGTATCCTATGACTGTCTCAATAGATTTCTAAAATTAAAACCATGAAGATCACTTTGAAATGAACATGAACTACATTTGGTCATGACTCAATCTTTCTCTCAGTTCAACAAATAAACTACCTAGATGTTGTCCGTTCTGTTTCTGAGTCTAAGGTCTGGCTATACTTGAATGATTCTTTTCCTCCCTCTGTTTACTTTCAGTATTAAGTTTGTTTTTGGTGTGTTATCAGATGTTTATATACATCTGAGGTAACACTGCAGAACCTTATTTGTTTTCTGAAAGCATCACAGCTGGCAGTTTTTTTGGTATTCAGCCGTGAAATGACACCAAACAAAGCTCCTCACTCCCATCGAGCAGCAAGCAATGCGCAGCTTAGTGCCGTGATTGGGGGGGGGGGCTGAGTGGGCATGAGTGGAGTGAGTGGGAGGAGAGAGGAGAAGTTAAAGAAGCTAAACTCCAAAGAGAATAACATACCTACTTCTTAAAACATTCACTTGACAGTATGTACTTGATGGTCGTGATATAACCATTTCACTCATCTCATGTGTAACAACCTGTGATATATAAAGTCGATTCAACATGTCTAACTATATACCTAACTCTATCCAGAACCAGCCGGAGTGACTTGTGTGAATAAAATTTCTCCTGAGATACTTTCTTGCTACAAAGACATGACAAAATTTACTCCATTAGCTAAAAAACATGAAGGATTCTTACATGATTCAAAGATTAAAAAAAACAAAACATGATGTGTCTGTAACTTAACTGGTTCAATTAGAGATCTGAGATAATAACGAAGGAGTGATGCAAGCACAAGATATAAAAAAGAGCGATATGAGACTCCTTTGACAGCTTCAGCTGTGACACAAATGTTACCATGTCACTGACAAAAGGTGTTACAGGTGTTGTAAAAGATGAATCCACTTCCCTTCCAAAGGTGCAAGTCTGATTCGCTCTATGACTTGTGAAATTGGAAGCAGTCTCATTTTAGGGAGAGATTAGCGTGGATTAATAGATTTTAGAGAACTTATTAGTGATTAATCTTGTTATTTCTACATGTGAATCTCTGCAAAATGAAAGAAAAACACATCAGCAGAGACAAACACATAAAACCAGTTTGAGTTTCAAGCCTCAGTTTTCTGTGTTCTCTGATGTTGGATGTCACCTTTGGCGTATCAGATCCTTTACAGCTTTCCCAGACCCTTTATAAGGTGCTGGTATCCAATCTCATCCTCTCAATATTACAACCTCTCTTTATGATTCATATTAGAGCCTGAAATACATTACCCATGCCGCGCTGCATGACGCTTCTGTCCTTTTGCAGGCGTTACATGATTCTCACTTCTCTGTTTTCATTGGTGAGTAATGTATAATTAATGGCACCTCACACAAATCTACAGTGTTGACTCTAACGTGTTGAATAATTGAGGAAAATGTGAGTAAGTCAAGACCTGGTGACTCCACTAAGCATCAAAGCTGCTGATTAAAGCATAATATGAGGATTGGAGTCGAGAATATTTGTCAATTTTGATATATATGTTGCGAAACCTGAATTATTTTCGATCTTTTATAATTCATAGAAACTCAAGATGTGATACTAATGATTTGTTTACTTATTCAACTTCAACTTATTCAACCAGGACCACTCTTGTCAAAGTGAGTTATTGTTCGTATGCAGTATATTATTATTATTTGACAGTTTGGCTTTCCTGCCCTTCCAGTGCAACTGTGGAAGGGAAAAGCCAAACATAGGGACAGCACAATTCTCCTAACTTTAATGAAAAGCCAAGGCAAGTAGAATATCAGCAAAGGTCCTCAAGATACAAAATAGAGCAGGCAACTAAACTGTCAGCCAATTGAAGGCTTGGTTACAATCAGCTGACAGAGTGTGGGCTGACCATGACTTCATGGCCTGTCTGAAATAATCCTAAATTGTTGGTGGCAGTGGTTTTTATTTTCTGAAAGTATTTGAAAAATTGGATATTTGCCAAAAAATAACAATATTCACCATATTTCAGACTCACATTTTGGTTGATAATCAAGTGTCAGATATCATCAATTTATACTTGTCCATATGTCATGATAAGGTACACTTATTCAACTGTCAGCAAAAATATCTAATCAGCCAGTCACATGGTAGAAACTCATTACATTTAGCTACGTACACATGATGAAGATGAGCTGCTGAGCTTTAACCTGAGCATCAGGATGGAGATGATTCAAGAGACTAATAAACGTGGCATGGTTGTTGGTCTGAGTATTTCACAAGCTGCTGATTCACCACCCAATGCTCAAATCATCACAAACTGGTTTCCCTGTACTCTAGTGGCCTCCACAGTCACCAGATCTCAGTTCCATAAAGCTTTTTTGGGATGTGGTGGAACGGGAGAATCTCATCATGGATCTTTAGCTTGTAAATCTACAGAAGCTGTGTGATACTATCATGTCAATATGAAGCAAAATCTCTAAATAGGTTTCCAGCACCTTGCTGAATCTTGGAACCAGTTGAGGCAGCTCTGAAGGCAAAAAAGGATCCAACCCCAAACTTATACTAGCAAGGCAGTGGTGCACAGAGAGGGTGGCCCAATTGCTGTGACAAAATGTCAATAAAGAGCCTAATTTAAAGCCAAAACAGATGCTGAAGTGCCCTCCTGGTTGGCAAACCACACCAATCTGCCCCTTTGACTGGTTAAGATGTAATAAACCTCCCCCCTGGGACTCAAAACACACACTACAGTGCTGTTTGGGGAGCCAATATATGAACTAAAGTGCCCTCTTGGGGGCCAAAATAAGCTAAAGTACCCTCTCAGGAGCCAAAATGCATGGTACAGTGCCCCAAAACCCGCTCTTAAGTGTCTTTATCGGAGCCAAAACATTGCTTAAGTGCCCCTTTGGGAGAAAAAATAAGCTGAAGTGCCTTCTGATGCCCCAAAGCACGTGCTTAAGTGTCTTCATTGGAGCCAAAACATGCTCTAAAGTACATTTTTGTGCCCCAAAAAATCTCACTACATGTCCTCATGGGAACCAAAACGGGCTGAAATGCCCCCTTGGGAGCCATAATAAGCTTGAGTACCCACTTTGTAGCCAAACACTTACGTCAAAGTGTCTTCTTGTGCCCCAAAACACCTACCTAAATGTGCTCATGGGAGCTCAAACATGTGCTTAAGTGCCCTCTTTGGAGCCAAAATAAGTAAAAGTGCCCTTCTGGTTGGCAAACTCGACAAATCCTCCCCTTTGGCTGGTTAAAACATGATGCTGGGGGCTGGGAGCCAAAACACATGCTCAAGTTCCCTCTTGGGAGCCAAAATTGTGCTCTGTATGTGCATTTCTTTCTTACGCCCCTGCCCTTTAAAATATCTGTGCACGCCACTGTCACAACATGTACGTATAAAGTGGCGACTGATTGTATGAGGTGATCTACATTTATTCCTCAAACTTATAGAAAACTACAGTGGCCAAACCATTCAGAAAAACATTGTGACATTTTGGAAAACAAAGCAAAATTTCACAAATTACAGTAATTGTTGACATTTCATGGTGTTTTATGAAATGCTGCTTTTCCAAAGTCATGCTGATTTTTCTTTTTTTTAATCTTGAGTGTTGTGAAACAGTTGTGTTGTGTTTTGTGAAATGTTTTCAAAGTAGAATATGCTGCTTTTTCAGAGAAGTCATCTTGTGCTGTGACAATTTGTTTTGAATTTGTTGTGTTTTCTAAAAAGCTGCTGTGTCTTGAAACTCAGGGCCACTGTAGAAACACTTGAAAGTTTCCAAGCCAAAGTAAAAAGGGCAGAAAAAGAAATACCATAAAATCAATGGTCTTGTTCAATTTAATGCTGGAACCAAACTCTATGTTTTTTCCTTTTACATGCTGTGCTGATCACTCCTCAACACTCAGCCCTTCAGTCCTGGTGCAGTCTGCAGTCCAAATGAGAAATTAGACCATGTCTCATTAAGAACAATATCTCTTGGGGTCAAAGGGTAAACCTGGGCTATTGTATCTCAACCATAGAGACAAGCAATTAAGAGAGAGAGAGAGAGAGAGAGAGAGAATGAGGATGTTAGAAGCACTGTGGGCTTATTAAAGTCCTGAGGTTGGAAAAAGAGAAGAAAACGTGCAGGGAATGAAAATCTGGAGGAAATTGGGTGAAATTTCAGATATTTTGGACTCGATGGGTTTTTATTTTTTGCTTTAATTTGTCTCCTATAAGGTTAAAATGTGAGGAGCTTTCATTTTGAGTTAGTTTTGTGACCCAATATAAAACTTTTTATGTCTTGTATGTCTGTTTTGGGGTTCACAAATAATGGAGTTGCATTTTCCATCTTTTGCTTTGACTGATTTCGTTCCTATTTGGACTTGTGGTGAACAAATCTCAAGATTTTTCCGCTTTTATGCAGGATTTATAAATGCAGAAAGTGGACACAATCTTTTTTTTTTCTTCCAAGGAATTACTACTGTGGCCGAAAAGAACAGAATGTTAATGCGGGAATAAAAAGAATTATTCAGGCCTCTTGCTTCAGGTATGTGCTCTGCATCTTGAAGAAAACAGACGCCAACTTCGCAAATGAGCAAACCCCTTGTGCACACCCATTTTCGACAAACAAGTCGAAGTGCCTCATGCCAGAAGTGAACCACAGACTTGATGCTTGCCAGCACCGTCCTCCAACCAATTATGATGCATTATGAGAGCTACTTGGCCATCACAGAAGCCAGTAGATATGCCCCGTCTCGATGAGTTGCAACATTTCCAGGCACACACAGGCCATTGATTAGCAGGGCTCAACTCACCGCCTGCAGTCTATCAGCGCTCAGGGACCGGTAATCAATTCTCTAATGCCGTTTGAGCCTTTTCACTGTGGCTATGATCCACTCCTCACTGTACGGATATAGAAGCAGGGACCCAAATGCAGACATGTGTGCCCACGATCGAGCACGCACCAAATCTAACCCAGATGGCCGTCGTAAGAGCAGGGGACAACTCCCAAATATTAACTTACCAAGTGAAGCAATGATAAGGCGCTGTCGTCTAATGGCATTATCAAAATGAGAGCAGCTCTCCTGAGGCAGACTCTGGTTCCTGATTACCGAGCAGCGGTGGCCCCTGTTCATGGCCAAATCTCATCAGCATAGTGCCAGACACACGAGCGAGGCCGGTCAGGAACTCAGCCTGGAGGCCTCTTATCTTCACCGACAGGTCGCTGCTTCTTTATGGGCAACAAAGTCCTCCAAGGAATTAATGTGAGCGAGCTTTGGTGGAAGACTGTTCTAATAAAACTGAGGAACGGAAAGGTGGGGCTTAAACTTCTGCTCTGTGCAACCAAATTACAAAGCAACTCTGGATACATCAAGCAGAGGGAGGACTAAATATCTGAACGACTGCCACGGGGTTGAAACTTAAGACACAAGATAATATAATAATCAAAAAAAGCTTCAATTAAAAATAAAAAGCACCCAGCCTCAGATCTGGACAACAAAGCTTGTTTCAGTTGCACAGTTGGACCTACGGCAGCCGCAAAAAGCCAAATCCTACAAAGCAAGATTCAATGACCCAAAGACTGTTATAACCTGGAAATCTAGACTATGGTATAATATTATACAATAACTATATTACAATCTCAAAGTTGTTTAACCCTGTAAAACCTGACTCATCAAAAAAAGTCCAAAAATTCAGATTTGTATGACCCGTTTAACGAAATTCACAATAAAATACTGCTTTATCATTTCTCTTTTCATATATTTCTTGCATCATATTTGACACATTAGGCGGTTGCCAACTATTTTAGTTAAGTTTTTTGGAAATTTGCATTCATTTGATGCAGAAAACACTCATTTGAAAAATATGATTATTAAACTAACATGTTACTCTTACTGCAACTTCTTGAAAATCAGCAATAACTTTTCATAAAATATGTCAGTGGATGATTCTATGAGAGCAGCTGTTTTGAAAAAGGCCAAACTTCAACTTCAGCCGATTGTAGTAATATGGCAAACCTCAAGTTGGTAGAATACATGGTTTTTTTTAATATATTTTATTAGGTTTTTAAAGAAACTGTTTATCATGTTGATGAGATAGAGGTCTTTGAATGTCATGTATCAAATATGGTACATCTGACAATAAAGGGTTCAAAAGTCTTATGAGATTTGCTTGAAATTTGTGACATCACCAGTTGTTGAATCTTCTTGAAAGAGTATCATAAATGTAAAAATTTCTAACAAGGAAACTCTCTGCTCTGTGTTTTGTTGCTGGGAATTATGCTTTTCTTGTTTAAATATTCAAATTTTGTTATTTCAAATAGATAAAAATGGCAACAGTGGAGAAGGCTTCTTAAGAGCTGAGTCCCAGAATGCTGGGGGCAGGGTCTTAAAGAGACAGTAGCTGAAATCATGTATAACACCCCATCTTTAAAGGCTTGCAGGAGATGTCCCGAGTAGACAAAGAGGATGTAAAAGAACTTTGTGCTGTAAAGTCTGAACTTGTGTTTAGGTTTGTGTTTGTTTGGTAAAACATCCGTCTCCAAAGGTGCCACAGCAGGTGATCATTAAAAACGGAGCAGAGCTCAACACTTACTTTGGTGTCTGTGTGTCCTCCAGGCGGTTCCCCAGCTGGAACTCGTGGGACTTGCTGCGGTGCAGAGCGGTGAAGCCCGGCAGCAGGTGGATGAGCTTGCGGCTTGGCGGAGGCGGCGTTCCCGGGGCCTTGACTTTGTTCCGTCTCCGCATAGGGGGTGTGCCAGGCGGGGTCATTGTGTTGACCACCAGTGGAGTCCGAGGAGGCGTGTGGCCAAAATGCCTCTGGCGGGGAGACGGGGGCAGAGAGCGATGACCAGAGTCCAAAGGAGGGAAGAGCCCTGTGGCGGGGCTGTCGACGGTGAGTCGATCGGCATATAAAGGGGGGGCCAGGGCCTGGGGGCTGTGGCACATGTGCTGGTTGTACTTGGACTGGACTTTGGGGCTTTGGGAGAGCTGGAAGCGGATCCATTGACTGGCCTCTGGCTGGCACACCGGGGTGTTTTCTTTGCCCGATTCAGAGGTGGGCCACTGGATGGACCAGTCCTGCTTCGCCTGGCTCCCTGTTGGAGGGGGACAGAGTCAGATCACACGCCAAGATAACACCTGGTCATGACATGAGTGATGCATAAATGCATAAATGCATGAGAGGAATGAATCATCTTGGTTATGTTTGGTGACAATAAGCCATGCAAACAGTTTTTTGCTGAGTTTGCCAAGCTTTACAGATATTGGTTTGTAACTTTTTACAACAAACAAAGACAGCTTGAACCGTAGAAATGTTGATAACGTCTTCCCAAGAAACTGGCTTCTCTGAATAACAAACTCAAACTTCTTTTTATGAAAATTCAACATTCAAGAAATGGACAGGGCCACTCCATTTGAGGCCTCAAATTTAGCATTTTAAACAAATTATATAAACAAATAATCATCATTTATTACTTAAGGAGGACTCAAAAACAGCAGAGACCTTTGTTAAAAAAAAGTGACTTTTCCACCTGTTTGTTTGCACGCAGTTCCTTCTGCAGCTCCCCCTGCTGGTCATTGCCAGGAATGCAAATTTTGTATGAGCTGCATTGCATTGTCCCAGTACAGGTGTTCAAACTTATGCATCAAAAGTGGGAAAATAAAACCAAAGAATACCACTTTTTGGTGACTAATCAGGTTAAATAAGATTTTTCAAATAATGTGAGTGACATTTTTTTCATAATATGTTGTATCAAATCAAACTAAACTGGTTCATGACATGCACTTTGTACAAAAACATCCATTAGCTTCTTCTTGATTGCAGCAGGGAGAGTAATCCTGGCAGCAGGCAGACATTAACAACCAGCAAATGTGCTCAATTTGGGTAATGAAGAATTAACTTTACTGTTATGTGGCGTGAACGCATTAGTAGTGCAGTGGTGTTCAAATATGCTGATGAGGAGCAGATTAAGCATGAACGGATGGAGCAGGAGGGGGAATAAATGGAGGAGAGCGTCGAAACAGAGCGGGGCAAAGCTGCATGAGTCATATCACAAGCTGACTTCCAGCCAAACTAAACTTTCGCTTGAATGAGAAACAAAGAGCAAGGAGCAACAGAGGCGAGATTTTAAAAAAAAAAAAAAAAAAAAAAAGAAAGGAAGAAGTTGAAAGTGAGCAGCCAGAATGGGTGTTTTTTGAGCTCCGATGACGATACTTTACCTTCGTTACTGTGCAATTTATCCTCCTCAAGTTGCTCTTCAAAAAAGGAACAAACAAAAAGGTAAGTGTTTATTGATCTTGCAAAGCTGAAATAGTCTGCAGAGTTCTACTTTGTCTTTCTGAGTGCAGTTCTGCATAGCCAAGAGGCTGTTCAGCAAGACAAAACAGGGTTTCAGGGAGAATTGATCCTGGGTACATCTCAGCAGGTGCACCATCTCATGCATGACTGAGTCTGAGCAAATACGACCTCAAAGTCTTCCAAATGGGCTCCTGACCTCTAAAGCCACAGTTTATGCTAATTTATGTCAACAGCCATCCTTTCTTTTTTTCTTAATTTTGCTTTTTTTCCCCTCTTTTCTGTTGGTGTCGCTATTTTTCTTTCCTGTGACACTGTCTCCGGGGAAACAACAGTCGCATCAATAACACAAACTTCAAACACAATATCAACATCAAATGAAACAGGAAATAACATTTTCCATAAAAGGTCCCGGTGGGATTGCAAAAACTTAAAGGAAATAAAACCCTGCAGCCTCGCGACCGCAAGGGAAGAGAAGTTGTGAGGAGAAACGGGTGCAAATAAACAAGAGACAAATATACAGGCCCTCCATTTCTCTTCTTTCAAAAATAGTTCAGCTAACTTGACTGTGTGCTCTTATATTTTTTATTACACACTCCAAAAAATGCTGCAAGTGCTGAGAACTTTTCTGTCACGTAAGTTGTGAGTTAAATTACACATTTGGCTGTTAGTGAGGAGGTTCAAAACTAGACTCCTCACAGAGACTTTACCAAACATTACACAGTCTACGCCACTTGACCAGTTTTCATCACACCTAGAATTGTGCAAAACTTTTAAAGCAATAAAAAGATGGTAATGGAAACACCAAAAACTCTCAAATTTGGATAAAACATTTTTACGCTCTCATGCATTTTTTTTTCAGAAGTTGCCATATTGAAGTTTTGCAAGAGTACAATTGAAACACCTTTTATATTAAAAAAACCTCAAACATGGACATGTTGCCAGCTTGTACAAGGTAATGGCCGCTTGCTTACTTGGCTGCACTGGCTCCCAAGGGGATAATGCATCTGATGTAACTAGATCAACAATTGAATCGCACATATGTTGAATGTAGGCCAAAAGTTTTAAACCCAAAACTCGACCAGAAGTTCCTAGTACATGGTCGCTGCAACACGTACGGCACTGATGTTCATGTTTAAACGCCCTCTGCCTTTGTGGGCTGACAACATCAGCAACAACAGTAACGCCCATCAAAATGACAGTTCAGCTGTTACGTTTGTGGTATCCATGGTTACCACCAGTTACAGTCCTCCTCCTGTCTTAAGCATCCGGTAAATTGAATCTTGTGGGTTGAGATTTTACTCAAGTCATGCACAATTCTAGTCATAATGGAAACTCCACCAAGGGGCAATTGTACTTCACTGAAACTTCATTGAAACTTCAGAAATGTCACTTTTATTTTGCAAAAAAGTGTGACTGGAGTCGCAGTTTGCAACATTCAACCCTTTAGGAATAGAACATAGAAAGAGAAGCCGCAGTTCGCCAATCAGAATCACCTCTTGGGCTGAAAGATATATTGTTGTCATATCGATATCCAGATACAGTACAGGCCAAAAGTTTGGGCAAACCTTCTCATTCTCATTTTAGTTTTTGCAATTTCCCGGACTGACTCACCTTCATTTCTTAGAGTAATGATGGCCACTTGTTTTTCTTTAGTTAGCTGATTGGTTCTTGCCATAATATGAATTTTAACAGTTGTCTAATAAGGCTGTCGGCTGTGTATTAACCTGACTTCTGCACAACACAACTGATGGTCCCAACCACATTGATAAAGCAAGAAATTCCACTAATTAACCCTGATAAGGCACAGCTGTGAAGTGAAACCATTTCAGGTGACGACCTCTTGAAGAATGCCAAAAGTATACAAAGCAGTAATCAAAGTAAAGGGTGGCTGTTTTGAAGAAAATAGAATATAAAACATGTTTCAAGTTATTTCACCTTTTTTGTTTAGTACATAACTCCACATGTATTCATTCATAGTTTTGATGCCTTCAGTGAGAATCTACAATGTAAATACTCATGAAAATCAAGCTGTAAAGCTCAGACAGTCACATGATTACTGATGACTTTCTGTTAATTTTGATGACTGACAGTGAGCTCTAATTCATCAATCGCACTTTTCACATCCTGTTATACTATCATGCTTTTATTTTTCTGAAAGTGGTTAGTTTTCACTAAACCCAGAGTCAAATTGTCTCATATCCATATCTAGATATCTGGCATTAATATCAAGATGTGAAATTTTGTCCACATTGTTCAGCCCTAATCACATCCTGGACACAGTCAGACAAATGTTTACAAGTTTTCTTGTTTTCTTGCTCAGTTGCTTGGTTTTCTACACTCCAGTCCCCTCTATGCACATGTTTCTGAAAAATACATAATGCATGATACAAATGTCTGTTCTTGTCACAAACACAGATCAGGTTTCTGAGGGCAGATTTGCCTGATAAATATAAACTCTGTTGACACCTATAGACGTCACTCACTGAACTCTCTGGAGTCACCTGCCTGAGGATCACGTTCACTCTTATAGCTGAACCCACGTCAAGAGGCTGCACATCTCTACCCTAAATACCTCTTCAGAGACATCCAGAGGCACAAAACACAAGGGTGCTCATCCACAAATGCAGGGAGAGATGAGGAGGGTGTATGATCAAGCCTCCTTTATTAGCCGGAATAAAAACATGACAGGACCCTCAGGAATGTAACGCTTCAGCTTGACCCCGCGTGGACGGCAGGGAACTAATCAACGACCACTGAAGGGTTCACAATATCCAGGCTGAGATTACAGATAAAAGGAGGAGGAAGGATTGCTTTTGACCTGGTTGAAAGACATTTAATACCTGAGAAATGAGATGCTAATTTGCACCGTCCACCTCAAAATTATTACCCTGCAAAATCTAACGAGTTAATTTTCTGAAAAATGTCAACAAATCATCTTTAATTTAAATCACCAGCTCCTTTTCAGTGATTATACTCTTGAAATGAGACAGCCACATATTAAGACTGCTTTTGACAAGGCTTATCAAGCTGATACCCAAGTGAAATTCCTCTGCGAGAGAGGCAATGAACTTGAATCACACTCAAGAAACTGTTGCTTCAAGTCATGAGTCAATTCATCAAGCGCGCCAGTATCTTAGCAACTGCTTCTGCAAAATAGTAGCAGGACTTGACTTTTGAATTTCTTGTTTCACATGATCTCACCTCAGCAAAAGGCTCTGACACATTAAAAAAAAAGGTTTCTGGTAAATGAGACGAGGAACGCACACAGAGCACGACCCCTTTGAGATCAGGGGGTTTGGGATAATTTGTGCAGCTTGTGCTCGTCAGTGTGGAAGTTTGTGAAGTCGTGAGATTTGATACTGAAGAAAGTAAAGATGAGACTTTTATTTGTCACAACTTTCAGGTGCCACATCATTTCAACAGTGCACCTGAGTTCAGTGCCTTCAGTTTGTTTTTTGTCCTTTTCAGCAGCATTTTATATCCAAAAATGCACCAGTTCATTTGCAAACAATTTTCATATCCAGCTATGCAAAAGGTTGCAGAGCTCATCTCCAAAAACCTGAAGGACAAAACCTTGGGACACGTATTGCACCAATTTATTTATCAAAGAAAGGAATCCAGCACTAACTCAGCCATTAAAAGTTTGTCCATCAGTACTTTCCAACACCTTACAGAAGCGTCCAAATGAAACTAGTCGACACTGCTCCGAATACAATAAGAGCATGTCAGTATTAGGGCGACCATATTCTAAAAACCCCAAAATTAGACCCCCTACCCGGCAGATACTGAAAAAACACCCAAAGACGACAAAGTAGCATCATAGCCCATACATTTATTTAAAACACTCTTTTCTGTTTGAGTTAAAAATTCTTGAATGTAGAAAAAATAAAACATAGAAGCTCATTTGTGCCAGTTCAAAATATAAAATGGAAAAACTGGCTTCGTTAAGGTTTCTTTTTTTTATTTTGTCCCATAAAATTTTCAGTTAAAAAATCAATATAACAACTTCTAATCAAAAATTTTGACTCTATTTTCTTAAAAATGGGATAAAAAGTTGAAACTATGACATAATTAAAAAAAGAAATCTTGCTTGGCCGTAGCTTTACTTAAGAGTGAGCTCCAGCGGCTGTTTGATATCATGGAGAAATGGATTGTGGGTACCATTTTCTTTGCTTGCAGATTCACATGGGATAATTCTGAGCAAATTCACCCTTTGAAAGGATTTTTTAAAAAGAAGCTGGTGAGTGACGGGATGCAGGAGCACATGAACCTCATAAGTTTGACTTTTCATCTCAAAATTTCAACTTTATCATTTTATTCAATTTTAACTTTTCAACTCATAATTATGACCTAATATGGGCAAAAAAAATCTAAACAACATCATTTTTCATTTATATTTTTCTAACCCAAGTTGTTTTTGATCCAGGCTTTAAATGTGTTTATTCTTGCTGTGAAAATCAGCTTTTTTGGCTTGTGAAACCTATTTCAGAGTGGGGGATTTCCCTTTGGCTGAAACATGAATGAACAAACATGGATGACGCCTAGTTTGCTCCTTTCATTGATTGTTGTGCTTCTTCTGCATCTTCCAGTATTGACCAGGTTTTGTAAAAAATCAAATGGGTTTAATTTCTACGAGTCCAGATCACAGTGACTGTAACGCCTTTGGGAGCAGTTTAACAGTCACATACAAAAAACACACTTGAGGATTATTTGGATGAATAAATGCCAACTACGAGCCTCTATACAGAGATCCTAAAGCTGTGTAAAAATTGTTTCAAAATCTTTATTCCTAAACAATTATTCTGACTTTTTTTTACTGATGACTCTGCCTGCAGAGAGAAAACCATATAGTCTTGAGAAAAACTTATTTAAAGGTTTGATTGCTGAAAAGAAAACCATCATGCAGCTTCTCTGTCTCAAAAACAATGGTTTGACTTCTTCAAGGATGTCTCCCTCATCGAAAGATCATCGGCTATAATCCTTAAAACACAAGCATCCTCTGCAGAGGTTTGGGGATCCCCTTTTGTACATGTGTGGAAAAGTAAGGTGCCTTATGTTACTTTTCTTTAATGTACTTGCTTAACCATTTTTTAGAACTGTGGGTAGGAAAATACTTTGTTTGATGATGATGTCTTTTGCTGTGAAAAATTCAATAAAAAAACGTTAATCACAAAAACAGAGAGAGCTGTCAGAGCCACCGTCTCTCAGCCAAATCATAAAGTGTATAATTATGCATTTTGAAAAATTACCTTTTGATGACACATCTCTGCTTTATGGCTGCTCTAAAAACCGTCTGTAGTGCAAATACGTGACTCTAAAAGACAAAGCTGTAAACCTGAAAGAGCTGGATGTGACTCACAAGTGAAAAAGACTTTCCAAACAACCTCTGAGTGATGCTATTTTGACCTATATTGCAGATTTGGGATCAAGTTAGCAGGTTAATTAAAAGTCAGGGCCACAGGTGTCACATGAGTGTGAAAACCAACAAATGAGGAGGACTTGCGATTAAATATTTGAGGATTTAATTAGCACAAACCGACAAAGAAATTACTCATAAACAGTTTGAACAAATCAGAAAAGTCACCACTGAGGCTTTTACGTTTTTATGTTCTAACTGTCCTTTTGACATTTTATTTTATCTAAGTTTCCAGTGTGTTCTACGTGCGTCAGTGAGTGACTATAGCTGAGTTTAAGAGCACTTCAGCAGGCAGTATCACTGCTCATGAAGTTCAACATTCACTGATGATTCAGACTTTAAAATGCATATTTTGTTCATTTAGTTTCATGTTCCCTCCATTTTTTGGTAAAGAGGATTTATAAGTATGTATATGTACAGTGGTGTAGGTTAGAGTCCAGAAACTGAGCAAACTGTTTAGTTTTACTCACAGCCTGGCGCTCTAAGATGTGTCCGTGACGTTAGTAAATCTTGGTTATGTCCTACCAGTGCTCATCTACCAACTCCAACCTCACCAAGCAGAGTAAACTTAACCTGGCCCTTAATTTATTGATGGACTCTCAAGTTTGAACAGATCACAACAGTATAACTGCTGGATGTGGGTTGGAATAAACATTAGCACAAACAGCTTAACCCATGTTTTAGCCCGTGTTCTATCACTCTCCTGTTTAGTTTTCCTTTACTCAGGCATCCTTCTTTTTTTTTTGAAGATCAAGCTTCAGTGTTCACTATTACTACAAAATGAATTCAAAAAATCCTTTTCAGAAGAGAAAAACAGATCTCGCCCTTTAAAGCTAAAAACAGAGAAAACAGAGCTTCCTGATTCTTTAACTGATCACCTCCCAAGGATCTCCTTTGACGAGATTTAACCTTTTATCATAAAGTCAAAAATTTGGGGATAAAAAGTCAACTTGTGCCTGATAAGATTAATAAATCTATCTCATAATTTTGACTTTTCAACCCATAATTTTGACTTTTTCATCACAAAGTTTGATTATTTTGGCTCAAAATTTCGACTTATTTCTCATAACTGTGGCTTATATCATGGTCAGTCAGTAAATTTCTATCATCCTAAACTCAGCCTCACAACTCTTTCAGGCCTGTGCCTTCATGGTTCTTGATGGTTTCTTATTTTTGACTCAGTCTAACTTTACTACTCAAAACTCTCTGTTTCTTCACTCCGCCATGTTCAGGTACAAACTGTGATGGGGACGGATGCTTGAGATGTGGGATTGGTAATGTCACATCATCACATTCACTGCAGTTGGTAATTCATAGATATGTCCAATGAGGTATAATTCTTCTTTGAATTATTCTTTATAACTGGGGTGGCAACAAGGGTGGGTTGTTTTAGGGGGGCAGCGGCCACCCTACACCACCCCGTTAGATCCGCCCCTTGTCAGATTCATGCACTCTTTCACATCAGAGTCATCAAACTCCAGAAAAACTTGCTAGATTTGTGGCTGGTTGCTTTTGGGGAAAAGAGTTGCAAAAGTTGCTAAATATAGTGGTGACATAATGGGGTTAATATCCTCCCAGGAAAATCCGACCGAAACAACAAATGCTAAAAAATACTTTAACTTGTGGATTAAAAGCAGGCAAATATACTAAAGTTTGCCAATTTTAACTCACTTTTGCCAGTAGATTTCTTCAATTTCTTACGTTTATCCATACCTGTGTTTTACAGTGAGCAAAGCACTGATGGAAAAATTTGTCTTCATTTAGGATCTAATCAAAACATTTACTTTCTGAATGTTATCAACTCATTCATCTGACTCTAATCACAAAGAAGTGAATCAATGCGGTCAACAAAATGTCAAACCCTTTGTTTCAACACCCTCCTGGACTCATCTGTCCTCCTATGAATTCTCAAATGCCTGATTTGTGTTTGTGCATAAATTTCTGTCATTCTGTTGCTGCATCAACATCATCATCTGTCTCCCGATCTCACCTGAACGACCCTACATCTCTACATCCTCCATCCGAACAACGCAGCATCATTTACCTCTGCGGTGATAAATGCAAATAACATACCCCAACACTGTTAATGGAACAATCTTAACATGCAGAGCGGCTTTGAGAGAGGCTGATAACGGCCTCATAATCTGACTAATTACCTCTAAATGTGTTTCTGCTTTGGGCTAAATGGCAGCCTGAAATGCCACTGGGACAGAGGATGGTCGATCTGTAAACAGGATTTGGCGAAAAGGGCAATGGCTGCGTTCAAAAGATGCAGAGTCTCTCTTTTTTTTATGCTCCAGTCTTTCAAGTTAGCGGACTTGCTTGCTGTGTAACCAGCAGGACTCAAAGTTAAGAGTGTGCCAATTAGTTAACAGGCAGTAGGAGCACCCAGGGGTGTTCAGGAAGATGTGTTTCAGGCAGTTTGGTCAATGCATTTCTAGCTTGGCTTTCTTGTCCTAATTCTCTTCTCTTCTGTATTTCTCTTTCTCTCTTTTTCCCGCTGATGGCATTGGAAGCTAATTAGGTGTTTGTGTGCATGTGAAGACGTCTAAGGGCCATGAGTGAGGACATACCTTTGAGCTATCTGAGATTACTGAGGGAAAGCTACCTGGGAGACATATGGCGCTAAAGAAAGATCAACACAATTAGTCGCATCAACAGAAGAACTCATATTCAAGAGTGTGTGTGCGCGCGTGTGTGTGTGTGTGTGTGTGGACTCATGGAGAAAGGCGGGCTGGATAATGAGTGTATATTGCGGCACAAAGGGCCGACCGGCTGCCTCCAAATTGTATGACTCATCCTCATGGCAACTCATGGACCGCAATCCCTGAGAGCCAGTAGTGAAAAATTCTATTAACTTGCTTTAGTTTCCTTCCTCTGTCATTACGCCACACAGCGACATACATTCACACATCATGATCTTTGTGTTTCTCCAGTTACATGATGTATAACAATACCCAAGACTGCAAAGTGTACCGCTGTCTGCATCTGCCAGATTCCACATAAATCCTGATGACTCATAAACATATTTTTCTTTGAGAAAACATGAGGCATAAATCTGCAAATCCCTCTCTGTGCTCTCATTCATAACAGCTGAATATGTATGTGCACTTTTGCAGCAACCTCCAGATTTTAGAGAGAGAAATAAAACTCTTAAGAAAAAAAAAAAAAAGATGGAAGACGTAAGAACATCCTCCGCTTCTAGCTTAGCCGTGTTAAAGAGCCAAAAGCTCTCACGGGGCTGTGTAACCCTTCAAAAGCACATCTTCCTCTCTCAAATGTACACACACAGACACACGGGGACTAGTCGTGTTAAAAAAAAAAAAAAAATGCACACGCTCACTGCTGTGCTCGATGTTTTCGGTTTGAAGCTACGACATCTCTGCCTCTTCAAGCTCCATCTGGGTAGGAATATGAAAAACCTCAGCTGAAAGAAGTTCTTTGCTTTACGTGTGTGTGTGTGTGAGAGAGAGAGAGAGAGAGAGAAAGTGTGTGCATCTACACAACCCCAGCCAGTCCCCTCTGTTAGAGATCCCATTAGTGGTTCTGTGTGGTCAGACCCTGGCGTTAGAGAGCCAGAGGAAAGGAGCAAGAGAGAGAGAGAGAGGGAAGAAAAAAAACTACAAATAAAACAGGATGACAAGATGTCAACATGCTTTTCAAAAAAGTACTCATTCACTGACTTTGATTTTCCTTGACGTCATCATGTGACCCATGTTTCAAGCTATGGTACTCGATTTCTATGTTTGTCTCAATGCAAAATAGCATATAGAAAAAGATATATCTATAGCCTTCATCTCTTGTTGAGTGATGTGAAGCAAAAATATCACCTCAGTGGCGCGGAAGAGATCTCTCTGTTAAGGCGGCCAAAGTGACCCTTTCATCCAAGGAAATGCAGAAAAAAACTCTAGAGGATATTGAAAACACGTTGATATGACATGTTGGTAATGTGACAAAGGCTGTGTTTCCATTACGCTTAGAATTGGTTTAGGGAAATGGTAATGGAAACACCCAAGTTTCATAAAACCTTTCAAATTTTGATCAAAAGTTTTTTAAGGTCTCATGAGGTGGTTTTTCAGAAGTTACAATAATAATATTAGAGGCCCATGTATGTATTTAAACACTCTCTGCCTTTTAGAGCCTGATCGATAAGGAGTCGATACGTGTGTTGACAGGAGCATTTATTTCTGTTTATTTCACAAAAAAACATCTTACACAACGTTAGAAAGCCATATTATAGTCTTATATTAGGTAATAGCGGACGTGTGAATTTACAGTAGCATTTATCATTGGCAGAGAGCAGCATGCAGCCTGACACAGACACACAGGAGCAGGAACAACAGGATCTCCACACAGAAAAAAAAAGAGTTTTTACATTGGCTACATAATGGCCAATGTCAATTAAATAACTAATCTGTCGTAACACCCATCAAACTGACAGTTCAACTCTTAAAATGTTTATGATATCCATGGTTACCGCCGGTTACAGTCCTCCTTCCTTCTTCCATATTCCACAAATTCTAGTCGTGATGGAAACACTGCTTAAGTGCAGTTCTACTTTGTCAAAACTTCTGTAATATAGGTTTGATTTTGTAAAACAGTGTAATGAAAACACAGCTAATTATGGGCAATATGATGCACTGAATGAAGGTCTGTGAGGTCAGTACAGTCAACAGCACAACAAACTCTGTCGTCAGTCACAAGCAAACACTGAAGACTATGTAAAGGTCTAAAGGTTAATTGTTTACGTCCTAATTTAAGTTAAATAAAAGTTTTATAAGACCTAATATGAGCCACATTCACCTGACGAGTGTGATCTAAATAAGTTGTTTTTCTTGTTTCTGGACCCCAAGTAGATTAGAAACCACTATGTGGAAGCTTAGAGGGTCCTAACAAAGAGTAAAGAATGAAGTCTAAAGTCTGTATAAGTCATTTGGTGGATTCCACATAAAGCTTACATCCCTTTTTTAGCTGGAGAGTAACGTCAAAACTTACAAAACTCTACAAAACTTGGATAGAAACGGAAAAAGAAGTACTGGCTACGAGAGTGTACAAAAAGCTTGTCTAGCACAGTGCAGAGTGATGTGGAGATGTAAAAAAGCTACCTGAATTATTTTCCTGCAAATGCCACCAAATAAAGTTTCACTATGAAAGTTTTTCATGCATGTATCTTGTTTCTTCCTTTTATTTATTTTTTTTTTTTAGCCTGTAGCTTGTGCCTCTTGGTTTACAAGAAATAGACTGCAGGCTGCAAAAATCTATAACATCCGAGCTTATTTAGAGAGCAGTACGCTATGTGGGAGGGTCTGGCAACTTTTCCAATAGAGCATCAGTTTGCGAAATGTCAAAAATATCATTTCATAATTCTTTCCCTCTATTTTCGTTACTTTCCAAATCAGACGATTTCACACTCTCATTCTTGAAAGAATGTCTCCACCAGCTGCAAGAGTGGGAAACAAACAAATGTGTGATATTTTGGGTCGCTGTGTGAATACAGCCAAAGTCTGAGACAGTGATGATAGAGAGAGCAGGCCTCGGGAGGAGGATGAAGTCTGAGCGCTCTGAACCCAGCTGGACTGAGGCGGAGAGGACTTCGGACCGCCTGACAGACTCTGCCAGGGGACGCCTGTCTGCTTGTCTGTGTATGTGTGTGTTTGTGTGTCTTAGTGTGCGTGCGGACGACATCCTCCCTCCATAATCAAGCCGATGAGACAGAAAGAGAGTCAGGTAGCTGGAGAGGCACACAGGAGGGCGAGCGACTCCAGCAGTCTGACAAATGAGCGCGGGGACCAAAAGAGAGGTGTGAATATTTGAGAGGACAGCTGAGCACCTGCTGAATCACACGGGGAACAGGGGTTTTTGTGGATGGAAACCAGTTTATCTCAACCTGTGATTTCTTTTCATCCAACACAGAAAAATATCAACTCATGCTCTCAATTACAACAAATTAAAACCTCCTCTGATCAAACACTCTTCACAGAAAGCTGAGGGCACATTGAAAGAAAACTACTCATCAAGTTAATGTGCTCGATTATTATCAGCCTACCATCTGAAATGACATCTGTTACACAATCTGTGTGTTCGTTTGTGTGCGTGTGTGTATGAGTGCGTGCGCTGGAGTGGGAGTAAAGGAGAAACGTATATTATCACATGGTCTTACAAAAGCTTGTTATTAAAGCTTACAGCTGTGTTTCTGTGAGGATCTACTGCCCCCTTGTGGTGTGTTTATATAAGTGCAACGGCTTTGACAAAGCAAACTGAAAACATGGTACAGTCTTCATCGCCACCTGGTGTTTGATCATGCACCTGCAGAAAATTCCTTCCTCCATTTGTTAATGCAACTTATGTTATGTTATGTTAGAATTTGTTACAAAAAGTGGTTTGTTGCAGCTTTGACTCACTTCACTTCTGTTTACATTTAAGTTTTCAGTCAAGTGCACAAACAAAACCAAAGTACATCCAGTGAAGTCTCATTAAACTACATTTGGACTGTGCATAAGCTTCTTTTATAAAACTAAAGCTCCATCCATTCTGCAGAAACTCAACAACTCGTACACCTGACATCTCTAAATGAGTGTATCTATCATGATTTGAAAACAAGATTATACTAAAGAAATGAAATGGTGCAGAAAATTAGTTCAGAATGCAGATCAAGAGAGAAATTTGGGGGATACTAATGTGGTTTGTCGGTCAAAATAATCTGAATATGGAAAACAATCCTCATTAAATCCAGAACCTGATCCTGCCATAAAAACATCCTGACATATTTTACCCACATCGCCCCCCTAATGGAAAACATTTTCACAGTTGGCTGATGTTCATACAGCATGTAACACTGCAGATCATCTGGTGTCAAGAAACAACTGACCTCCGGCTAAGTCCCGCCCTCAAAAGCAATGAGCCAATCACAGTGAGTATAGCTATTCCTATACACTCGGACAGTCTCTGCCAGGACATCCATTGAAATACAGTGCAGAAAGTCAGTTTTTTGTTCATTTTTACGAGTTTTTTATGCAGTTTAAAGTGTAAAAATGGTCGCACAGTGTTCATGGGGTGCATGCAACTCCAGCTAAAGGTATCCTAAAAGACTGAGTGGCATAAAACTAAGTTACATCTCAACCACAGACTGTAAAAATCATGGACATCACGACACCTAACTCAAACGGGGGTCTCCATCAAAACTGCCCCCCCTGGTGGCTGGCTGCAGTATAGGTCAAAATCTGTACCAATGCATTCCAAATTATTACAGCTCGTGGAAAAGTTTCTTACATCCATGTGCTGCGGTGATATAAAGATATTATTTGGCTGCATTGTGTTCAAGTCCTCTTTTTGCTGAGGAGTTGGTTTTTCATTCGATGTTAAATACTGGATTTCAAGTTACATTTTACACTGATTGACAGCTGCCTTTGGTGTTTAGTTTCTTTTATCAGGGATATAAGAAGCTCAAGGAAACAAGGCTAAAAAGAGATAAGACTTTTGACAGACAAAAAAGGTTTTTGCTCTTCTGTCAATTGGTTCCACTCAAATTCTCTACTGTGCAGACTCTGGCTGCACAATGCCGGCTCCAGTAACAGTTTCCTTTTGGCCTCAAAGCTGTACAACAGTAAAAGGCGGAGCCACACTGTCCATTCTCTATGCAGTCTATGATCTCAACTGAAAAAAGTGTCTTCGTTGGATAAAGTTGTGCAGCAGACCACAACATCAACTCAACCTCATCTATTCTAAGGAAAGTCAACATCATATATGAGGAAACATGTTGTCACTATGCTGGAAAGAAGTACAAACTTATCTTTTGCATCTCCAAAGTTATTTTAAGTTAGCCAACAGTAGTTCCTAGCTGCACTGTTCATCATGTCACTTGTTTGTTGGGAGCTCCTTGGCCTGTTTTGCTCTAGTTTTTGTACTTTCATACATCAATTTATACATCGTTAGCTGTTGCTTAATAAGCTTATCTGTAATAGTCGAGATAGAAAAGGTTGTGCTGGATGATTCTATGTAAATACCAGAGCACCAAAATAATGGAGAGACACTTTTGGTAAAGATGGTAAAAAGGCTGTTATATTTTTCTCATATGCTGAGCCAAAAGCCTCAACTTCTGTGGTGATCGTGAAGGGTGATGGCGGTTAATCACGTTTGCACTGGGACCTTTAAACTTAGGCTTGAAACTGAAGCTTTTATCAACCTTCTCAATAATAAAGTGGTTAAAATATCCATCCTTAGCGTAGCTTAGACACTTTTGGTGACCTCTAGACCAGTGATTTTCAACCTTTTTTGAGCCGCGGCACACTTTCTACGTTTACAAAATCCTGGGGCACACCACCAACCAAATGACATAAAATTACACTACAGCAGGGGTCACCAACTTTCTTTGGACCGAGGGCTACTTCAAGGGAACGGAGTTGTGGGAAGGGCTACTTGCTTGATACAAAGTTCCAAATGACTTAGTCATAATAATATGTGAAGAGACTGCTCACATGTCAATTTTAATCATTATCCACAACTATAAGTAATGATTTACACAGCAATAATGATGGGAAACATAACATTATAATCAGAATATATGTCTTTGAACGTGCAACATATATTTTTTTTCTCCATCTACTGCTGCATGACTTGGCAAAACTGACCAAACAAAACATCATTATTGTTTTTATTTGTGAAAGCTGTAGCCTGTAATCTTGTATTTTTAATATGCAGTTATAATAAAATATATTGAAGTGTGGACTCACATAATTCAGGCCCCCTACTGTATAATTCAGTGCCCTGGTCGGGGCCCCTCGGTCTAAAAAGTCAGGACACGCCCCTGCCTTTCATTACGCACATCGTTGCGTTATGTTGCTTTGCTCAATAACGGATGGATTCATGCTGAACAGAGGACTCTGTCAGTGGAATAAACGCAGTTCCTGTAGACAATATGTGATAAGACCGTCTCCTAAAATCATCAATAGCCTCCTGCCTGAGTGAGTGCAGGGGGGCGGGGCTTAACCATAGGTCAATTAGAGGACAGGTTGATTTTTTTTATCTGGCACGCCAACAAAGAAAAGCCTGAATGTGTTGACTTGAATCAGAGTTTTGTTTCTCCATAAGACTTCCTGAGGCTACAGATTTATTTCAGAGAACCTACAACGTGATAAAGACGTGACTTTAAGCTACTGTAAAGAACAACTTTTAGAGCACTAACCTTTAAAATGTCACGTTGCCTAAACTTCATACCACATTCTCTACCTGCTCCATCTTTATCAGACATTAACTTGTCACCTCAGATCTGCTCCTGCCCTGCATTAACCTGTTTCCACCTCCACATCACCTGACCTCCCCCTCCTACCTGAACACCTGCTCCCACTCTATCATACAGGATAAATTTATCCCTGTCAGTTCACAGTCTTTGTCAGGCAAATCACCTAACGTGCATCATTTCAGCACTTTCAAAAACAGACAGACGTCAGACTTCACCTCCCTGATGCCTCCTGATTTTACTTCTGTATGAAAAAGAAACAGATTTGAAATAACACTTTTTTTAAGTTACTGTCAATGTTTGCTGAAATAATGATTTATAATAACATTAGGTCTGCACAGGTGGTGTCTGGTTTCATTTTTAGGAGGTAATCCAGTTAAATTGGAAGGTCTGATAAGGAGAAAGAGGAGAAATAGTTCCATTCATAGGGGAAACAGCACCATCTGCTGATATTCAGAAAGTACTGAACAGACAGTGAGTTTATAAAGTTATGGAGGAAAAGGACCTTGTGATAAAATTAGGTTAATGACATGAATACAAAACAAGATTCTTATTTTTTGATTGATTTAATCCTCCTGTTGTCTCCAGATTTACTCTGCACTGTCTGTTCTAATTACTTATAAAGTGAAAGGTGAAACATTTCCTCCATTTTTTTCTCCCCTTTTTTGTGAAGATGTTTCCAACATATTCACATATATTTAGCAAGTTCTGTTGTGACATATGGTATGATAAACCTTATCTACTTAACAGCTCCTCTTTACCTTTCTATACCTCTTTTTTGAGTAGAAAAAGTTAAATTATGTTTCTTTGTCTTTTTTTTGTTTTTGTTTTTCCACTAAGGTTATTATCAGAGGTACAAATGTTGATGTAATATCACAGACAGGTATTTGTCAAAGTGTTTGATATTGTTTTGAAATCATTTAAATTTCTTGAATGGCAGAAAGATGCAATCAATTTATATAAAACCTACATAATTTAACAATGATAGTCATAACAGATTATAAAGCCAAAGAAAACCAAAGTAAGAACAAAATAACTTTTGAGATTGGATTAAATTGACCTGAAGACAACATGAGGGTTAAGTACAAAATATGGATTTTAGTCTTGTTACTGTATTCCAAAAGGAAACTTTAATCTACATAACATTGTTCTATGGTTTGCACTGCAAATAACTAAAATCTAAGCAAGTGTCTATGTTCAATTTTTGAGCCATACTAACCAGACTGGTCAACAAAAAAGTCTCATTTCAAGTTATTTACAGGACAAAAGTTTCTTATATCAAGGAACATGACCAGCAAAATCGTCTCAAGTGATTGGCTGATTTTTTTTTTACTCTTTACCAGCAATTCAGACATCATTTTTTGTATTACAATAACTTAAAATAAGACATGTTTCTGTACTTGCTTGCTGCTCAAGTTAGGTTTAAAAGGTAATTCTGACTAAAAATAAGACATAAACTCTTCTTAGATTTCAGTTTTTGCTGTGTGCCCTCTGAATGACCTGACTCTGACTGAATTTGTTTGTAACTTATCAGACTTCCCCCCTCTGATAAGTTTGAGCTGCTCACATGCAAACAAGCCTTCCTCTCATCTCAGTGTTTCTTTCACCCACTGAACTTGTTGTTGCATGGTCACATGGACAAAAAGACTTTTTCTCTTGTGTTGTTATGTTACAGCTGCTCTAAAAAGTTTTGAGTTCCTCCACAAGACTCAAACTTCTGAACTTCAACCTGAAAATCCAGAGCATCTTTCTCCCTCTTTCTCTTCACATCAGAGGAAGATGATCATAAGTTTTAGTCTTTTTATGAGCCTGACATTGTTCTTGGAGAGCCTCAACAACTTTTCTTCGTCAAGAAAACTTTTCTTGACCTCTGGACCTCAGTTTCCTGACTTTCTCCTCTATCACTTAAGTTTCATGGCCTCTTTACAGGGCATGTTCTCATCCTGCTCAGAGACTCTGTCTTCTGCTTTAGTTTATCATACACTTCCTCTACAGCCTCAGCCTTTGACACTTGTTGCTAATTCTTTTGGTTGGTAAATTTTTTAAGGTCTTGTCATTTATTAACTCTCCTTTTAGACCAACAGAAACTTCTTCTCTCATGTCCTGTATCGTCCTCATTGTGACTTTTATCTCCATATATTTCTCTTCCCCCTGCTACATCGACATGATGTGTAAAACACCAAGTGACTAAAATAAGCAAAGAGTGCAACAAAAACAAAGTTTATAACACTTGAAGTCATAACTTTCTCCGAGATACCCAGCACTTGGTTGTCTGATTGTCCTTGAATGCACCACAGAGGGCTGCCCAAAATACTCTCTGTCTAAATCAGCAAAATCCTCCAATGAAAGGGAAATTTCCTCACAGAAAAAAAAGATTTCATGACCCAAAAAGCAGTAAATGATACGAAACCATGATGTGTGTTTTTATCTCAATGATACACAAAACTATAAACCTTTTTAAGTGGTCACACAATAAGTTCAGATTTATGTAAGTCTATTTATACATATAGAACACTTTCAGGATCTAAACGGCGCCATTTTCTGGATGTTTTCCATTCTTAAACACCACCTACAAGCCACAACTCTACCACCAAGTGAAAGTTTGCTATGAGGAGAACCCATTTAAAAAAAAATAATAATAATAAATTACTGCTCTCTTGTATTTTATTGTCCTTCGAGCACTTTTGCTTCAGTCATATTTCAGTTTTCACAAATAAAGACAAAAGACAAAATGTATGTTTATAATTATCTTATTATTACTTGATGTTATATGTTAAAATTATCATTAACTTTTTTATTTTATCTATATTTCTTTGTCTCTGGCTATGATGTTAGGGAGCTCACAAAATAATAATGTAAATGTTTATAATACATGACTTAGCCAATATTCTCTTATTCTAGTGATCTTTTTTGACTTCCTGATGCATACAGGTGTTTTTAGGGTCATGTAAGCACATTAACCATTCTAACCAGTGTCTTGGATGTTTTTCTTGGATTTGTAAAACAATGAGTGAATTTGACCTTTCACAGCCTGAAATTACGAAATCAGTTCAGGAAATCAAAGTAAAAGACTTTGATTTTGTCATTTATACGTCAGTTGAAAACCTCCCTGGCGATAATCTGTTTTTATAAATGTCATTTTATCAATAATCTTACCATATAAAATTGGTGCTGACATTAATAACTACATAGCAAATCAAAAGTTCTAAATACTCTCTTCAGCTGCCAAAATTAAAAAATGTCATTTCATGTATTTGTATTTTATTTTGCTTTTAATTGCATAATTTTTTTTTTAAAATCAAATTAAGCTTATGTGCTAAAACAATAGGAACCAAGTGTGTTTTCTCTCTTTTTTGAGTGAACTTTTGTTTGTTGGTCTTTTTTTTCCCCACCAATATCCTCATTCCCACTGAGGTTAATACAGCCATGAGGTTTGTGTTTTATAAGGTCATGCTTTGTGTCATTATGTGTGAATTCTAATTCTTGTCTCCTTATTTATGTGGTTAGTTCAGCAGTGAAAGTTGTACATATTTTAGAAAGAAAAGCAAATAAAGCCATCAGTAAGTGAGTCAGCTTCATCTAATTTCTGGGGTGATGGAAACTCCACATAAAATATTTGATTCTTGTTTCAAATGTGTTATTACAGAACAGGATGTTCAACTTCCTGTTAATAGAGAGCAGAGAACACATGCTAAAAGTCGTCAAAGAATTAACAGGGAGCATGTTTGGAAGAGATGGTGATTTAGAAATAAAGGAGGAGTGTTTTGGGTTTTTTTTAAAGGCAGCTGCTTCTTTTTCTTCTGATGTTTTAATGTGTGCGTGTGCATGTGCGCGCGTGTGTGTGTGTTTGGCGTCTACCCTTACCGAGCTGGTGGGCCTTTCTGAGGCAGGAGAGGGAGGCGTTGAGTCGAGCGCACTCCTCCTCATTGGCACCGAACTTCTGCAGCAGCTCACACACCTGCTCCTCGCTCTGCTCCAGCAGGCCCTCCAGGGTCACCTCACCTGGACTCATCTCCTACAAAACACACACGACATGAGGGAGAAACGTTACAGATACTGAACACACAGGGGCTCTGATTCCAATCATGACTTTTAATTATAGGTACAGCTCAGCAACACACCTCCTTTAGTCACAGTTTGAGGTTCAGCCAGTTAAAAACAATAATAAAAAGAAACTTTAAGAGCTTACTGAAAGTGCTGTCAATTCAAAAATGGTCAAAACAAGTTTCAGTCATCAAGTCTGACTGTGATATACCAATCAGGAGAGAAAAGGTCTGATAATCCTCTTAGTTTGCAATGTTTCAGTGAAATTGCACATTTAAAGAAGTTTGTTTTTTTCTGCCACTTAAACAAACTTAAACAGTGTAAAACATGGAAAAATGTGGTTAAGATTGTGTTTCATGGAAGAAAGTTTAAAGATTGTCTCAAAGTTACCATCTAGTGGCCACAAGAGGAACTGCAGCGTGAAACATGAGTTTTAGGTCTGATCAAGAGACAGGTTCACAACTGATTCTTCAAAACAAAATGATTTAAAATCAAATATAAAAAGAGTACAGTACAAAAATGTTAAGCTAATCAGTTTTAGTCTTTTAACACAAGAGTTAATCAGCTTCTGGATGAAATATGAACATGTGACGGGACAAATATAGTAAATGTAGATGCTTTCTAAACAGACATGAAAGATCACCTGTTGGTTAATGGGTAAGAAAAAGGTTTGTTTTTTTTTCTGTTGATTCATCTTATGATTTTTTGATATTTTAAATTCAAAATCTGTCTGAACAGGGTGTTAGAATATGTTATATTGTGCTATATTATCATTATTATTATTATACAATCACTGCTATTATTATTGTTATTATTATCATATCTTATATTTTATTTTATATTATATATTATTATAATTATATTCCTGTTCCTATGCACATACAGAATCCCTCTCAGGTACATACAGCATACTTGAATACATCTTAAAGCTGTATTTATGTTTAACTTTATTTCCTTTTTATAGACTTTTTTTATATTTGTAATGGTGTTGACTCTTTTGATTGTCTATTGTGTATGTGTACAGTGCTGTAAATTGTGATGGAGATGTAAATTTCTCTGAGGGACACACTTAAAGGGATCAATAAAAGCACTATCTATCTATCTATCTATCTATCTATCTATCTATCTATCTATCTATCTATCTATCCATCTCTAAAATGTTGCAAATGACTTATTTTCATAGCCCTACGTGACATCTGGAAGTGATGAGATCCTTATCAGGTTTGTTTTCTACTTTCCTCTCTCTCACATTATTTTTCAGTTTCTATCTTTTCTGTTTCTTCATTTCTTTTCTTTACATTTAGTTTGTCTCATCTTTTGACCACCCTTTTCATATCCTAACTTTGTCATCGAGGAGGATCATGCGTTAGTCTCTCATGGTGAAATCAAAAAAAAAAACTTGAACGATACCTCTGTGACCTCCTTCCTCAGGTTGACGATGCGGAACCAGTGTCCGAGGCGAGGGAAGTCCTCCAGCTCGACGCTGCGCTCCTCTAAGGCCACTTTACACTTACAGGACAGCTGGCGGCTGAAGTACTTCACCAACTTCCCCTGAGGAGAAAAAAAACACAAGGACACAGAGTCAGGGACGACAAGATTTACGTTTAATTCACCACAATGATGAGGAACTTTTTTATCTTCTTTAGTTTCATCTTATCACAACAAACAAATGATTGCTTCTGGACTGTCCAAAGAACTTCCCTAAAATCATAAAACTGCCTGTAACACATTATTACCAACTGGATTATGTGCCACTAGGTATAATGCCACTGTATTTTTCATCACTGAACTGTAATGATGCATTAGATCAGCTGTTCTCAACCTCGGGGTCCTGACCCCAACAGGCGTCACAAGATGATTTTCGGGGGTCGCCAAACCATTTTGGAAAAATTTTAACAATATTAAATTACAAAAACTCAGGCAGAGTTGTTTTAGTTGTTTTCTGTTTCATTGTTTTTCCAGAATTTGTTGTATCAGCTAAGTTTGTATGATCTGAACTACATTGTTGTGCCTGAACAAGTACAATGAACGATCGTTTATAACCTTGTCCATATTTTGCACTTTAAAAGCTAAAATCTAAGCCAGTGTTTAGGCCTTATTTTTACAAAAAAAAAAATGTCTTTTTATTCTCAATATGAGCCACATTCAAGTGACAAATCCAGAAAAATGTCTCATTTCAAGTTATTTAATGACAAAAATAATGTCTGAATTGCTTGAAACAAGTAAAAAAAAAAAAGCTAATGGTTTAAAAAGTGTTTCTTGTATTAAAGTATTTAAATTCCAAGAAACTCGACAAATTTTTCTTATCGCATTGGCAGATATTTTTTACTAGTTAAAAGCAATTCAGACATTTTTGTCTTTAAATACCTCAAAAAATGGAAAAAACAAAAATGTTGGCTCGTTTTTTTTCACACTCAACAACATAAATGTTCAGAAACAAACTTGGGCTGTTTTTCTCCCGAGTGTTTCATTCAGATTTTAATTAGTTTGAATTGATTTTTCTTTTCTTTAGCCAAAAATAAAAATTAATAAATTAATCCTTGGGGTCTCAGATACCAGTGCGTATTAAATTAGGGGTCGCGACTCAAAAGGGTTGAGAACCACTGTATTAGACCTGATGTTTGTTATCACTGAGCTATAATCATAAATGAAAGGATAAAGTATTTGAAATTAATTGCAAATGGAAATAAACTTTGTAAAAAGCACCAAATAGATATCAACACCAGTTTTAACAGTGATTATACTTAATGTACGTTGCACTTTTCAATCCTGGTAACAAGTTGCAAAGGTGAGAAGCAAACAGTAAAAATATCATACAACCAATCAGAATCGAGTGTTCAACAAAGCTGAATAACATGACACTCACATTTAATAACTGTAACACAAGGATAAATCATTTCTATGATTTAAATAACAACCTGTGTTCTTGATGTTTGTATAGAACAGTCGAGTAAACGTCTTTAAACTTGTCTCCTGCTGTCACCTTTTTTCATTTTCTCTTTGTGGCTCAGCGTGAACAGTCTTTTTTTGTCCCCATTTTATCTTCACTGCTCCTGTTTACTGTGTTGTTATCCATTTAAAAAGACACAGTTGTGACCTCTTGGGAGGAAACGTAGGTTTGAAAGAAACTAAGGTTTAATGTGTTTATAGAAGCTTTATGTTCAAGTTGAGTAACAGGCGTTAACGCTAAAAGTGTCTTCATGTAAGTCTGTGAGACTCAGATGAACTTTTAGAGTCCAGGGAATAAAAAAAAATCATATGAATATTACCAAAACCATTATAGTATCTTCTCTCTGTTCCTTTAAGAGCTCACCAGTATAACCACAGCTTCCACCCACGAACCACTGAGCAGCATTAGAGGAGTTAAGTGATGTTAGTGGTTTAGGAGCACAGAGTTTTTTTATTCATTTCCTCTGCTCTGGTTAACTGGGATGTGCAGAGGTTTGAGTGACTGTGCAGTAAACTGTGAAGATCAATCTTTTTTAATGCACTTTGACGTTTCCAGTAACTTTGGCTTTTAGTTCATAAAAAACAGGAAGTTGCATAAAAAACAAACACTTTTGCGGCAATATTTACTCTAATTTACCTCCAAATGGGCAACAAGTGAACAATTTTTCCAACAAGCTGTCTAACAGAACAAGGACCAACAGACTCAGACACAGTTTTTTCCCACAAACCATCACTGCTCTGTACACAAACAGACACACACACATGGAAATGTGCAATAATTCAAACACTGTACATACATATTCTCTTTTTCGTACAAAATTTCCATGTATACTTTGGATACTTGTTTTTGCACTGCTCCCTGTTACTTTTTTAATAGTTATTTTTCTAATGTTTTAAGTATATTTTCATTTTTCACTATTGAGTGATTCACTCAATAACTGAATTTCGTTGTACACTGTGCAATGACAATAAAATGATTCTGATTCTATGTAGTTATGTATCCATTATTATTATTGTTATTATTTCGGAATTATTGTTAATTTTAGCCCTCTGATGCATACATTATGAAAGTCAGTGTCAGGATTTTTCCCTTGATTGCTTTTATTTGTCTTAGAGCATAAAAAAAAAATCCTTTTTTTTTTTTCAAATATTTGTAACTGAGCATTCAACATAAAACAGTGTGAACTTAATGTAAAAATGACTTTTTTTTAACTTATTTTCTTTCTTTTTTTTGTAATTTCATAGATTATCCTTTTTTAATGCTTTGCGAAACATTTTAACTCTCTTTCATCCATTTTACTATTAAATAATTTATAGTTATTACGCTGTTTTACCCTCAAATGTTTCTCTATAACTTTTTTTAAAAAGGTATAAATGTTTGGAAAAAAATAGAAAACATTTTTTCAGGCCCTAAGAAGAATAAAAATATCCTGACGCAGGCTAATATGAATTTCCACCACATGAACCATTGAATTTTGGAGTAAATAACTTTGAAATAGGCGTCTACTGTAGTGACCACTATGCACCACAGGGTTAAATAGTTGTATTTTGCATCAGGACTGCTCTTATTTCACTGTACTTCAGAATCAGAATTAGAAATACTGTATTAATCCTTGGGAGTAAATTTGTTGAATGAATAAATGAAAATGATTAACCTGAAAACATAAAAAAAATAATAATCAACAAACAATCTATACACAAACAGACCTTTCTGAATCAAATCCATTTTTTCCTCTTTTTCTGACACATAATCTGCTTCAAATGCTAATAACGAACTTTTACTTTGAGCAGAGTGTGAAACAAGTATGAGCAGCAAAATCATGCAAGGTGCAAGTCATTACAAAATAAGGCAGATTCAAAACTGCATGAGAGATGCATATTTTTCACTTATTGATGTATTTTAATCATATATTTAACACTTGGTTGTTTTATGTAAATTATACAAAAAAACCATATTATTTAATATGCTTGAATTCTGTAAGATATAACAGTTAAGATTTGTGGTGAGTGTATTTTCGGGCAGGAACAGTCAGTCTTTGTGAAGACGACTGCAGAATAATGTCCTGTCAGACCCACAGTGAGTGACATGATGCTCCAAGACTTCAGCATGATACATCTGAATGGCCTACTTCCAAACAAACACCTACAAAATGACTGCTAGAAATTAGACAGTGCTGGCCTACATCAGTGCAAACCAAAGTAGAAACCAGTGGAGGAGGGACTCGCAAGTCACCTCTGAAAGCAGAAAAGCCTGCAGCAGCTGCCCACGGCTGCTAACGCTCTGCTCGATAAGGCGACTGCTCAGCGCACACACCCACAGAGAAACACACACTTCTCCTGGCTAAATGTGTCTGCTTCTTATTCTATATCATAGTCTTACATTATATCACACTCCTCTTCTATATTTGTTTGAAATATGTTTCTATATTACAGGCCTACAACAAAGAATGAAACAGTAAATATAAAGAAACTTCTCATCAAGAGTCTTAAAATATTAATATAAAAGGACTTTGCATTGGATACTAAGGTGTAACAATACACTCAACTCATGATTCAATACAATTTCTGATACTGAGTTAACGGTACGATTTCTCACAGTTATTTCAACAGAATGAATTTTCAGACAAATTGTGACAGAAAAAGATTCCTTTAATTAGTTCTCAGTTTTTCCTAAAAAGAGCGTGTAACTCAACCCTGCTCAACCAAAGAGCAAACTGTTAAAAACTAGCTTTACAAAAGAAACAATCTACCGTAAGTGGTAAAAAAAGGAAAAAATAGCAAAGAGTAGCAATAAAACTTAGTTTGAGGTGTAAAAAATTGCCAAAAAAGCAACAAAAATTGGCAATTAAATCGGGATAAAACATGGAAATACTCAAATAGTAGCAAAAAATTGTCCAAAAGTGGCAAAAAAAAGAGCGAAAAGTGACTAAAATGGCTGCAAAGCAACAATATGAACAAGAAAAGTTTGGAGGAAACTTAAAAAAAAATTCAGAAAGTAGCAAAAATGGTGGAAAAAGTGACAAAAAACAGCAAAAGTAGTAAAAATGGCCAGTCAATAAAAATGGCAAGGAAATTTGGATCAAACATGGGAAAAAGTCAGTTTTTTGCAAAGAAATTGTCTAAATGTGTTTAAAAAAAAAAAAAACAGCAAATAGTGTCAGAAATAGGCCAGAAACAACAAAAATTGACAAGAAAGTTAGAAGTGAGCTTGGAAAATAGTGAGAAGGTATCAAAGATGGTCCAAAAAATGGCAAAAAAAAACAAAAAACAAAAAAAAACAAGTGAAAAGTGACTAAAATGGACACTAAAAAAAAGAAAAGAAAAAAAAACAAGAAAATTTCTGAGGAATTTTCAGAAAACTCAGACAGTGGTGAAGAAACACGGAAAATTGTAAAAAGTAGTAAAAACAGCCGCAAGCAACAAATATGGCGAAAAAATTAGGACTGAACCTGGAAAACTGTCAGTTTGTTGCAAAATTGGCTAAACTTTGAAAAAAAAAACCATTGACAAGTGACAGAAGTAGGCAATAAAACAACAAAAATTGACAAGAAACTTGGTAGTGAACCTTGAAAATAGTGAGAAGACATCAAAAATGGTTCAAAAGTGGCAAAAAGAGTGAAAAGTGACTAAATTGGACATGAAGCGAAAAACAGCCAAAGGCAACAAAAATGGCAAGAAAACTTGGATTTAACCTGCAAAACTGTCAGTTTGTTGCAGAAGTGTCTTAACGTGGCAATTAACAAGTGAAAAGTGTCAGAAATGGTTAAAAAAAAAAATTAAAAATTGGTAGTGAACCTGGAGAATAGAGCAAAGTCATCAGACAATGGTCCAAAAGTACTAAAAAAGAGTGAAAAGTGACTAAAATGGCCAAAAAGCAAAAAAAACATATTAACAAGAAACTTTTGAAAGAAATTTTATAAAATTTCAGAAAGTGGAAAAAATTGTGGAAAGTGGCCAAGAATGCCACAGTCAACAAATTGGCAAGAAAGTTGGGATTAAACCTGGAAAATGGTCAGTTTGTTGCAAAAAAAAAAACAAATGGGGCAAAAAAAAAAAAAAAACAGTGAGAAGTGACAGGAATGGTCAAAAACAAAAATTGGCAAGAAAACTGGTTGTGAGCCTGGAAAATTGTGAGAAAGTATAAAAAAATGGTCCAATTGTGGCAATAAAAAGAGTGAAAAATGTCTAAAATGGACAATAACAGTCACAGCTGTGGTGGTAGAGGGTTGCTGTTGTGCTGTAATTAACGGCTGTTCAAATTACAATTGCAGTATAGGAAATGAGATTTACAACTAGATTTTTTTTTGCAAATCGTTCAGCCCTACTCTTGTCTCTGCTGCGAGGACAAAAAAGCCAATGAGGGGTTTTTTGCTGCTCATCGATCTTTAACTTTGGGTTGAGAGAAGCATCAAGGATCACGGTGGATCATGTAACTTGTGGTTTTGCAAGTTCATCGTCCCTTATCTGCTCTAACACATAAATCCGCTCCACTCTCTCAGACTTATTGAATCAAACTTTAACTCTCTCTCGGTGGAGGACACCAGATTGGAGTGAACATACTGGCGTCACTGTGGGCAGGTGCAGAAGCATACGCTGTTAGGGCTATAGCAGGCCAACAATAGCGAGCTACTTGCTGAAATTTATCCCTGTTTTAACACCTACTTATCTTTACCGTCTGTCTGCCGCCTTGTTGGGGCGACTAGACATGCAGAGTCTCTCATGAAGTGCTACTTTTTCTTTTATGCCATCTTAAATCATGAGCGGGAGAAATAAATGTTCTCTCTTGTGGCATTCTTCATGTAATTTTACTGACAGGAGCTTTGAAGAATCTATAAACCTCTTAGCATCCACAGTTGCGTCATTAAACAATTAAAAAAGCACACTACCAAGAATTTGGGTAACTCACACAAAAAGCGACATCCTCAGAGTTCATTTGGTCCCACGCCTTGCAATATTACTTCTATATGATACACAGCTCTAGAAAAAATCAAGAGACCACTGCAAATTTTTCAGAAATCAGCATCTCTACATATACAACAGTCATTCCATTGCAGTGTCTGTTGAACTCCAACACAAACACCTGTTTCTACCTAATAAGGTACTGATGAGGTGATCACCTGAAACACATCTTATTTAACGAGGAAATGTATGAAAACCATTGCTGTGGTCATCACTCTCCTCTGTGAAAGACTGGTGGAGAACACGCCAAGAGGCATGAGAGATGTTATTGTAAATCAGGGTTATTCTACCAAATATTGATTTCTGACTACTTCCTAAAACAATCACATAAACTCATGCTGCAAATGTTTGGGTTTGTTTAGGCATAAAAGTATGGTAAGGTTTGGATATCTCTCTCTCTAACTCTCTGCTTTTATTCTAGTGCCTTCAGTGAGAAACTATCTCAAAGTTTACCACCTTTCTCCCATTTGTACAAAATCAGGGAGGCACATTGTTTGGCACAAACAAGGAGGGGGCTCCAGCACCCTTCAAGTGTGGCCATTTGCAATCTCAATAAGTGCTTGTGCCTCTGGATGTGCCTGGACAATGGTTTGTGTGACCTAGTTTCCGTCGAGACCAACAAACCCTTCGACCCCCTGAGCCACAGAGCTCAAAA